>CAJNOJ010000272.1:7995-125714 GCA_905250025.1 Adineta ricciae
GTGGAACTGGGTATAAACTTGTTTTTATTCCGTTTCACAATGAAACTCATCGACCATTAGGCTACTATGAAGATTTTGTACGTGGATTTCTAACGAATCCATCAGGACCGGATACATTTGGACGCCCCGTTGGACTACTTGTTCTCCATGACGGCAGTCTTCTCTTTACTGAAGATGGAAATAACCGTATCTATCAAGTACAATACAGAGTGTGAGGGTGGGAACGAGAGTTGAGAATGTGCTTAAGTCAATAAAAGGTGCGAGGCAGGAAACTTGATCACTTTTGTTTTTCAAATTGAATTCACTGCATAACATCATTTACCCAGTCTGTAGAGAATGACGACTATGAAACGATGTTCTTCGTGTGGAACGATTTCGGGAACATGCGTTTGTACAGGATGTCAATCATTATTTTGTCCACAACATTTCCATGATCATCGATACTATATGACCAAGCAGTTGAACCAGCTGATGGGTAATTGTAATCGACTTGTGACGAAAACAAAGGAAACAAATCAGATTCAACGTATTGAAAATTCTCTGCTTGGTCAAATTGATAATTGGGAAAAGAGTATGATGGAAAAAGTGATGCAAACAGCCGATAACACTCGTCAACAAATCTTACAGTTGATAAATCGGAAAAAATCAGAAATCATAGAAAGGATCGAATCAATTGGCAAAGAAATTCTTCTACGAAAAGATATAAATGATTTCGTTGAAGACGACCTTACACGATTAAATAACATGATCAATAGTGTTCAATTAGATCTCGACGACTTTATCCGACGACCTATTCAACTCTACGTCAATAAAACTCCACAGGTCGATTGGAATAAGCTCGTCTCTATCGAATACGGCGCTTCAAATAATTTCAATAAGAAATCTCAGATTCCGATATTAACAGGTAGGATTCGTCTCTACAACTACCTATTCGACATTATGCATCAATTTAGAACGAAATTACTCGTCTAGAATAAACAATCCAGTAGTTTCATCAACTAAGAAAAACAATTGTCTCTATGCTACTGGTTGTGAAGATTGCTTTTATGTTCCGTATAGTGGTGGTTGGAACGACGGTGGTTTCTATCGTCGTAGTGACACTGGCGGCTATTGCCATTGTACTTGCCATCAGAACGAAAAGAAGAAGAATCGATTATCGTAGGCAGTCAATAGAAATTAGATACTGTTGATCACGAATACTTTATTTTCTTCTTACATTGAATGAAGAATCTCCGATGACATACTATTTGAGATTGATGAATTCTACTCCTTCTTTTTTGTAATCGATATTAGTCAAATACGTATTATTGATCAATACAAATTTCACGGGAATAGATCTTGTATACGTCGGTATAAACCGTAGAAATCGCTATGATATATTGATGCGTACATATATTATGTCTTTTTTGAACGATAGAAAAAAACGATAGTTTCAATGAATAGCGTTTATTACTTTGATTGACGATCACAGTTCGCGTGTTATCCAGCTTAAGAGCGTAATGGGTTGTTCATCAAAAAATATTAAGATAGAATATTTTTCTGCATGCATCTGTTTTACATAATTTCCGCAATTTGTGCGTATGCTTCTTCTAATTCTTCTGGACGTCGAATATCAACCATATCTCCTTGCATTGTTTGATTGATTTTTTGCATAACTTCTTCATTATAGTTTCCAAGGGCCACTATCCAAAATTTGTGTATCAACGATTTGCTATCTGGACCCCGAGCGTTATCTATTTCAAATAAAAAGAAACATGGAATCAGTATTCTATTCTTCTAAAAATCGAGTATAAAGAATTGAGATTTATACCAACCAGTTCTATAAGTACATAGTTGTTGTAATTTTTCAGTTGGATATTCCTGAGGGTATCCATCAGTCATGAAAACAATTGTTTGCCGTAAAACATCTCGATCGGGGTGATTATCGATTTCTTCAAGGACTTCAATGAGTTTTTCAAATGCAGCAGAAAAATCTGTTCCACATCCATAAATGTTCATTGGTGTGTTGATTCTATCGACATCAATGTTGGTTAGTTTTTCTCGATTGAAAATTCTTTCTGCTCGATTAGCGAAGAGAATTATCGTAATTTGATCATTCAAAGACGCTTGATGAATACGAATATTAATAAAATCTCGGACAGCTTGACCCAAATGCTCCCATGGACTGAGAACTTTTTGATTAGAATTGTTATTTGTACCAGTCAAAATCTGCCNGTTCATTGGTGTGTTGATTCTATCGACATCAATGTTGGTTAGTTTTTCTCGATTGAAAATTCTTTCTGCTCGATTAGCGAAGAGAATTATCGTAATTTGATCATTCAAAGACGCTTGATGAATACGAATATTAATAAAATCTCGGACAGCTTGACCCAAATGCTCCCATGGACTGAGAACTTTTTGATTAGAATTGTTATTTGTACCAGTCAAAATCTGCCAAAAAGTCCGGTTGTTATCATCACTCTGTTTTTCATTCATTGAACCTGAGTGATCAAGCAAAAAGATATAATGATTCGCTAACAAACGATTCTCTTTGACAAATTTCATGCCGTTAGCAAAATGTTGACATAATTGTTTACCGATTCTCTCCCAGATATATCCATGAGGGGTTTCCAATGCTTTACAAACTTCGAGATCGTCATCATAATTCCAAGTACTATTCGCACTCTTAAAATCCTTCCATGTTTGTGGACGGTTACCGTTGATGATTACTCGACCATCATCTTGGATGAATTCACATCGTGATACGGAAGCTTCGTAAGTAGTTTCATAGTAAATACCACCCATAGCTCGAATTTGATGGCCGGACTGGCAGCGATGTTTGTTATCTCCTTGTCCGATTGGCGAAGTAATGTCTATAGAGTAATGGTCAAAGTCACAAACACGTTGGCAGCAAGGGCATCGCCCTTGGCAACTTCGAACTCGCTCGTATACTTGCTCTTTGAAAAGTGAATATTGTGCTTCAATATAAGAGCTTAGCTGGTGCTGTATGGCGTGTTTTGTTTCATTTTGTTGCTTGAGTATATGTTCAAGAAAATTTCCAAGATAGCGAATTCTCGATGTTTCGAATACATCTCGAAGTAAGAGAAAAATTTGTTTTATTTCTGCACTTGGTTTTGGAAAAGTACCGGCAATCGTGCGCCATTTGGGATCGACAATATAGATTGAATCATTTCTAGTATAGATTTCTGTTGGGAAAGGTTCATCGATAAGGTAGTAATAAAACAGTTTGGCCATACAAAACTCCTTGTCATTGGCGTATGTATTCATTTGTTCATCTTTTAGTTTAAATAAATCGTCGACGAAATTAAGACAATGGGCGCCTTGTCTTTGCAAATTGCTATTTACAGCTTCGATTAATTGAAAAAAGTCATCTATTGTCGCTAAGATTGGATTCAGGAGTGTACTAAGTTCTGTATCCGAAACTTGTTTAAGTATCATCCATTTTTCATCCAGTCGTTCAGTTATCAGCTCAGGAAGATCAAGAACATATCGTAGAAGCCAATCATCAGGAGCATCGTATACGTCATGATCCAGTTCCTTAATGATCGAATGTCGACTTAATATAGCCATATTGTTATGAATATGCTTCTCGATCGTTTCTTTTAATTCTGATTCCATCGACTGACGCAAAACTTGTAAAAGACCATTAGTACAATTCTCGGCTGCTCTTTGATCATCATTGTCCATCAGAACCACCCAAGGAAGAAAACGTTCGATCGATTTCTCTCTATTTGCATGTGCTTGTTTGAGAATATCGATAATATGGGTCTTTTGTTCGTTATAGTAATACAGAGTTGTTCCAATGACAGCATAAGTGTACAATGCGCTACGAAATTCTTTCGATAAACAAAAGTTGAATGTGTTCAATTCTTTGTTGCACTTTTGTATAACATCGTTCACCTTTTCTAGAACTTTTTTGGCAAGGTGTATTTCAGTCCAAGACTCATTCTTATTTGTTGACGAGAAAATCTGTTGTAGATCGACAAATAAAGTGTTAAGAATCTTCGGTATTTGAATAATTGTTTTCCAATTCTCATCAAATAGTTTCGAATACAACTTACGTGTTCCTTGTTGAAATGCTTGTCTCTTCATTTTCCCATCGGAGTGAGTATCCATGAATATTCTCTCCAATGCACCATTGTCCAAGAATGTGTAAGATCGTTGAACATCAGCAAGGAGGATTGTGGGAGATTCGTGGATTCGATGTTCTGCCAATGGATTTGAATCGGAAGTGACGGATATGAATTTGTCTTTAATTTTCGCTAAACAGCTGTTCATCGAGATGGGTTTGTCTGATGTGTTATCTAATTCATTGAGAAAATCTAAGTAGATAAGCACATTAGCTTCTGATGGTAAATCATCTTCACTAAATGTATTCAATAGATGAAAAATTATGTCAATTGACTGCTCCCATACATTTCGGGGGATGAATTGTTTTTGGATTTCATTAAATATATCTTGCAGCTCTTCGTCGAACATCTTCTTTGCTGATTCTCTATCCATGAGACAGTTTTTATGAGTGATACTGATGGCTTTTTTATGAAGCTTCGTGTCAATGCTACCGAATATTTCGTCGATTTTGTGCCGCTTAGAAGCCATTATAGCTGAGATTTCCCACGACGAAAATATATTGCTCAACTGTGCACGCATAAATTCCGACGAACACTTGAGCACAGCTTCACTTGCTTGGTGATGGTTACAGTGATCTTTAAGTTTTTCTTGGAGAGTGTCAAGCAGTTTTTTGTATGCATTGTTGAAACAACCTTTGATATCAGCAAAATTGTTACGTATATTCTTCCAGATTAGTTGGCGACTCAATACTGCAGTTAAATGTTCCTCAAAATCTTTTCGAATACATTCGCGAATTGTATTGTACTGGCTGCGCTCAAAAGCGTCCTGAAAACGGGTTAGATCAGGATGTTTTTTAATCGTTTGCAGTACTCTATCTGCAAATCCGATCCAATTTGTGGGTTTACAGAAGTAATCGCCAGTTCGTTGGATAATATCAAGTGAACTAAGAATAATCATTTCGGTTAACTTTTGAGCATGTGTAACAAATTTGATATCTGCAGATAATATACTGCATCTGCCATTTAAAATTTCTGTTGGATGTCGATTGAATGCCGTTGGTAAAACATGAAAATTCTCTCGTTGAAGATCGATTATATTTCCCAAGTTATTTTTGTTCAGTGGATCATGAACACGTTGAAAAAGATCTTCACAATACGTCTTATCTGTAACAGTGCGTCTGTTGAAAACAAAACGCACGGTGGGTTGTATAACTCGTGTCTCGCCGAGATATTTCAGTGCCTGTGTACAACTGATAAAAAAGTCTTTCACCACTTCATTGACTTCTCCGTCCACATTAACAATCATCAAATGAGATACAGCCAAGCAGAAAAGAATAATTTTTCTATCATATTGTGTATCTTTCTTCTGAATGGATAGTATGCCTTCCGTGTCGACAAGAAGAATGTAATCATAATCAAGTGGAATGAGTTTACTCTTGCTAGTTATGTTTTGAACGTTCACCAATGTTCCATAAACACCTGAAATGAGATCATTTTTCAGACAGAGACAAAAGTCAAAGACAATAATCACCTTTGGTGCATCTACGAGAATGTGTTTCGAACAAAGTGCCAAATAGGAAATTCAGCAATGTACTTTTACCACTATTTTGTTGACCAACTATGCTGATGACGAAGAATTTCTTGTTCGGAAATAAGTGCATGACTTTTGTAAGGAAATTAGTTTGCATTTCGAAATTATCGCCATCGACTATTTCAAATGAATTTCCTGCTGCAAGATAATCTCGATAAGCTTGAACGAGTATGTGTTGATCAGCGTCGGATAAACCAACTGAACAAACCATCGCATTACGCCAGTGAATTTCAAGCGAGAGTTGTTCGTAGAATGGTAATCGTTCTTCATTTGTTTCTTTTGTCGCTCGCTGTTTCTTTAATTCTATCGATAATACATCCAAGTTGATCAATCTGGATTCTTCATTTCGAAGCAGATTGAAAAATGTTTTGAAACCGGCGCCGTAGGTTCGAGAATCTTTCTTCAATTTCTCTTTAAAGTCAGCATCAGCACGAAACAATTCAAGGTTAAGTCGCTGCAATTGTTCATCTTCAAAAATTTTTCCATACGGATCTATCTTAAATGCTTCTGCCCGCTTCTCACAAAGAGTTGTAAAAGAAGCGTACACAGGATAATTCTCTTTTTTACCATCTATGAGATTCGGGCGAACCGAATTGATGAAAGCTGTTTCTTGTAGAAGATTTTGTCGTTGTGCATCGTCTAGCAAGTTTATAAGATGTTTTTGAAGTATTTCTTCGCTACAGCATTGGTGTCGATGGGCGTCGTGAAAAATATTTTCACGTACTTCATCTATTTTAGTTTTGTTTTCAATATTTTCCTTGTCGATAACGTTTGGTAAATAATGAACGCAACTATTCGAACAAAACGAAGTGACATTTGCGACAGTCGTTCTTAGTGCTGCATCATCCTCATCTTCAACATCACGAATGAGTAAGATAATGTAGCTTTGCGGAGAGAGCAATTTAAGGTATTGAAGTACATTAGATGAATTAGCACATAGATATTTTGATTCAATATGAATGAGAAAACCGTTAAATAACATTGATGTTTCAGTGAGTATTTTGACAGAAATTTCGCCATGACTATCTGCGACATTAATAGGACGCCGTTCACTAAATTGATAACCAAAATCAACATCAATGGTGTTAACAAAATAATCATCTTTCACGGACGGTTCAAAGTTACTGTGAAAAATAGTGTTCAGTAATAACGTTTTCCCTCGACATTTGCCAATGCCGAAAGAGAGAAGCACAGGTAGGCGGTAGTCCCACACGTGAATAATATCGGATATTGAACGATATTCATTGTTCATAGAATCGCGACAAGGTTGAATCAATGGAACAGGGTTACGTTTGCTAATAAGCGTTATTAAACGTCGACGTAAAAGTTTATCCGAGTGAACAAGGATATTGTCGACTAGTTGACGCAGGTTAATGCAAGGAATGTTCCTTTCTTTTATGAGTAAGCTCTTTAATATGTTAGAAAAATCTGCTAGATTTTGTTCACGCTTCAATAAATACATCAGTGGCTGCACAGTTTCCGAAATGAGGGCATTGAAATCACGATTCGGACTGCTTTTAAACTCGCCAACGAGTTTCTTCGCAATATCATCGATCGTATTATCAGCATATTGACGTTCACCCGCATTAATAAAATAGTCAAGAGTGTAATGAACTGCTGTTGTAGGTGTCGTCTGATTCTCTATTAAAATAAACACATTGATAAAACTGTGAAGTTGCTGTTACAACTTTTGAAGAATATTTTTCTGCTGATCGATCTGAACGATAAGTTTTGTGTCGCATTCTCATACGATAGATGATCTCCCCATAGTTTCGTAATTCTAAGCTAGTGTATACTTTCAGAATGTTTGTCTCCCGTATTACGCGATAGTTGAAAGAATATCATATGGCTGAAAAGCAACTCGAGCTATTTTTAGTGCGAATTCGTTCTGACATGTGTTGTCCGATACTATTTATGCTGATTTTTATCAAAAGTAGACGAGGTTTATCGACAACATTACTTCGTTGTTCGTAATCATATTGAATTGTGGAGATGAGTTTAGTGCTGTTGACGATGATCGCTTTGACCTGAAAGAAGATGTGCCATTGATAACGACTGAAACTGCACTGTCCTACTTTATTAAATGATTCTGCCCATTTGGTGTATTTCTTTTCGTTAATACAAAAAATATAAACTGTCGAAAGTTGTGCTAACCCGTGTATACGAGGCATCATATCTTGGGCAAATCCTCCGGTAGTGATAAGATCGATTCTGTCAGTAGTAGGACGTTGTCGAATAGCATTTTCACATTCAACTACGGTTTGAAACGTCTGAAATCGATCGTAGATCTTAGTAAAAGTCTCTCGTGCCTGTTTGTTCTCTTCGCTGTCCACACCCGGATCGCACCATATCAAGAGAAGATCATTATAATTGTTACCATTTGTTTGAGAACTTTGGAAAGATGACATTTTTGCAGTAATACTTTCTTACATCTACCTGTAATCGTTTATATACTACAGAATGTTTATCAATCTAGATAGACAAACAATAAGAAATCTGATGCAATGAAAGAGTTCTTTTTTCATATTTCTCAGTTTTCACAAGCATCTGATAAAAAATTAGTAATACGTTCGTATCTCCTCTATGGAAATTTCACTTGTAGTAACGTCATCTGATAGAGAACTTTTGTAGATGAAAGAAAACATGTGTGTGAGATGTTTACTTTCTTACTCACTCATACATCACCATGTATTTCAAAATGATTTTATATTTTTAGCTCATGAAGGAACAAAAAAATTAATAAGATGGAATTCCTCAGAAAGTCATACATGTATATTCAAACGTCACGAAACTGATTATGCGTACCATGCATACCTAGACACATGTACTACCGGTTGAATACGTTGATCCTATATGCCGATGGACTTTTCAACAATATGAATAAGTCCAGTGTTACGGCAATTGCTAAAATTGACAGAATTGCAAGCGAAAATAAAATTGTTAATCATTGTAAAAAATATAGAAGTAAATCACACCAATTATTAGTATCGATGCATAGTAGGTCAAACTAGTCATAATGCCTTTGTATTTGTATATGGTATTCGACAACAATAATGCTCAAAAAAGTGTCGAAGGTGGTTTTCAAGTCGAAGACTTTTCATGTAAAGAAAATTCACTAGCCATTAAATTAAAACAATCCAAAATATGACCCGAAACGTCTGTAGTTTTTTGTATCTATGTAGAACAATGCGGCGAAAACGAAAACTTGTTTATATAATATAAGAATGGTAAGATATTGCAAATGATGCGTGAAAAAGATATGCACGTGTATAGCACCGCCAATCGTCAACAAATTAAGCATTTTCATACAAATTGTAAGCATAGGTACTAGGCATCATAAAATTGGTAAATACAATTGCGACGTGTGTGTTACAGGTGAGAAGAATCGATGTGTGATTTTGAATTTGCCGTCGATGAAGAATAACTAAACAGAGTATGCCTAGCAGCGCAAGAACTGCCACCGATCCACACAATAAAACACAAATATCCATCACAAGGTTCGTCGTATTCTTGATTGTACTCGCAGGTTGCTGAGAGCTTGATGCTCCACACATTTCTTATTATCAATGCATTGCAAAAATGATCTTTTTAGGTACTACTGAGAAGCAGTAAATTTAATTATCTTAATGACTTTTGACCTGTTGTTTATTACAACTTTACTTCCATGAGCTTTTGCTAATTTTTCAAAAGTACACGGCAGGAATATAATTCTACTGGTAACATTCTCTTCGCAAAATATCTGTAAAATGTTGTTATTTGGAGAGTACTCTTCTCAGCAATGCAAATCCTGTCTAAAAAAGATTTTCCTCAATAATGTGGAACGAAATAGCAGACTGAATGTAGTCTCGATTAATTTGACAGAAAAACATCACACTAGAAATGTTTCAAACAACTCTAAGAGACACAGAGTACTTGTTTTCGAAGTCATCTGTGATACATAGTAGATTATATAAGATGCATAATCACCAGTCGCATATCTTGCATATACATAGAAATTTTATACCCAGTTGACGATGACTCGATAATATCTACAGATATTTTTGCGCATAATATGCTACAATAAGCGTAATGTAGCTAATCAATGTCTAGAATTGGATTTCTGATTGATGCACATAAGAACAGGTAACAAATCATCTAATCTTCAAGAGGCAACTTATGACGCGAACACGGATTAGGTCAACGATGAAAGAAAATCATGATAATTTTTTACATATCAAAATATAAATCACGAGAGTTTTTCGCCGCAAAATATCTTTAGCTTAATCTTTCTTGAAATTGTTCAATATTCGGAGAAACTTGCTCACAGTATATTTAGTTAGAACTGATATCATCAAATTAATTGTTTGGCGTTTTCCTGAAAAAATGAACATACGATCGAATAAATAAATCACAACGATTCTTATTTATGAGAAGCATACCTGTTGGGCACGACCCATTTAACTTTGACTTTAAGAGAAATGAACAAGTCACATAGTATATTGTCAAGAAGAGTACTAATGGGAAAATCTAATAATCTTTGACTGCTTGAACAACTACTAGGAAAGAATACTTCTTCACTTTTGTGTCAACGAATTTCAATAGTGGTATCCGGTGCAAAAGTGATATCCTTCCATAGAATATTGATTCAGGAGCTACCGTTTATAATCATCTTGAAGATAAGGACACTCTCGAATATTTTAGTCACTGTAAAATGTCTTGAAAACATGTCTGTTTCATGTTATTCTCATATTCACAATTTCTGATGAATATTCCAACGATATTAGTGTCTGATACACGATTCTTATTCAGATCCATATGCTGAGAAACTTTGTTTTCTACATTCCTGTTTATATCGTGAAGCTATTCCACTTATCACCGAATGTTTGCGTAAGGATGAATTCTATTCGAAAATCACGTTCATCGAGTATTGTTTCTCGTTCTCCTGCATGACATTGTAAACCGACAGAACTTTTTCAATAATTAATATTCTGTTCTTATATTGTAGGATCAATTTTGGTAAGTATGAAAGATGGGTGTCGTATAAAAAGTGATGACACATCTCCGGATAAGCCTGTGAAAGATACTCACGAAAAAGTTCGCTCTGAACAGATTACTTCTCTATCTATCGAAGATATTCGGTTAAGCACAATAACTCAATTATATTTTTCATTTCGATGCACGTAACTTATTTTATCTACTCTGATGACCTTCACCATCTTCTGTGTATCATAAACATTACCATTTTTATATTTCAGATCAAATCAATAGCATGGAATACAGCATCATTAATTACATAAACTAAAAAAAGTATAAGTACTTTCGGGTATCGTTTTTCTAAAACTGTGTATACAAGTTTCAATCAATAAAACATGAGTGAGAGTATGGACATGTCTCTTTCATTGACATTGTCATGAATATAAGACAGAAAAAAGTATAATTGACTGCGCCCACATCGGTTGCATCTGTGAATTCAAAAGGTATTAACTTTTCATCAAAAAGTAAGCCTCTATCATGCGAAATATAAAATGATTTCTTGGAGAGTATAAATTCTGATAAAAAAAAACTTAATGGATAGTGACAATAATTGTGTGTCATAACTGTTCTCGCTTTAGAAGATATGATGCGAACGTCAACGATCACTTTGCTAATATTCTGGTCGACTGTCTCATCTGGTGCATCTAGTTTTTGGCCATTGCCTAAAAACATCTGCAATTCTCCTCTGAATTTACAATCTACTAAATCACCAGCCACAGTCGTTGGAAATGGTACTCCTAGCTCCTGTCATCAAACAGCGCTAGCAGCTGCACTCCTCAAAGGTGGTATCATTGTATTTAATTGTGGAGGACAACCGATTAGTATTCCAATCAATAACGAGCTGCAGATATCTAAAACGAATGATACGGTTATTGACGGAGCAGGTTTAGTTACATTGAATGGTTTGGGTATTACTCGCATCATGAAATTTGATCGTGGAGATTTTCGGTATGCTACACCAACATTAACTGTTCAGCGACTCAGATTTGTCAATGGATATTGCAAGGACGCTGATGGTGGTTGTGCTATTTTACAGAAAAATGGTGGAACAACAATCGTGATTGACTCCAGTTTTGAGAATAACATTGGTCCTACGATAGGTCAAGATGTTGCCGGAGGTGCCCTGTGGACAATAGGTGGTGGTGATACGACCANTCGTGGAGATTTTCGGTATGCTACACCAACATTAACTGTTCAGCGACTCAGATTTGTCAATGGATATTGCAAGGACGCTGATGGTGGTTGTGCTATTTTACAGAAAAATGGTGGAACAACAATCGTGATTGACTCCAGTTTTGAGAATAACATTGGTCCTACGATAGGTCAAGATGTTGCCGGTGGTGCTCTGTGGACAATAGGTGGAGGTGATACGACCATTGTTCGAAGTGTTTTTCGCGACAATAAATGCTCGAATGGAGGTGGAATAGGCATTCTTGGTAGTGGATTATATATCTACAATAGTCATTTTCAAAATAATCAAGCTACGGGCAATGGTGGTAATCCAGGTTTGGGCGGTAATGGAGGTGCAATTTCTTTTGATGGACGCGGGAGAATCAATAGCATATGTGGAACGCGATTTACAAGTAACCAAGGAAACAAATTTGGAGGCGCCTTCTTTCGCGTATCTTACAATGGAAATGAGACAAATAATTTCGATTCCGTTTTGGTGGATAGCAATGTTATTCCTATAGACAGCAACGGATTAGCAGGTGGGTTATACATTCAAGGTGGCAGTGCGTCCATTCGCAATTCAATCATTGCAAATAATTCAGCAGGAGGTGCCGGTGGATTATTCTTAGCCGACGAAAAGTCTGTCACGCTGATTGGTGTGAATTTCTACGAGAATCAAGCTTATACAGGTCTTGGTGCCGCGGTATATTGTAGTAACCCTGTATCGGGTTCATTTACTGGTTTAACGGTTGCCAATAACTATGCTGGTGCATTCGGTGCTGCATTTGCCTCTTGCGGTACGACCGTAACACTTTCAAGCTCAGTTATTGCAAACAACACTGTTGGTAACCCTTGGCCAGCCAATGCATGTACTAGTACGATGACTCATGGGACAAATGTAGTTCAATCTCCCATGAATAAACAAAGTCCTGCCTCCGGAACGGATTCTCCATGCACGAATGGTCCAGTGACAATGACAAACAGTGTTTCAATCTCATTAGATAAAACAACGTGGAAAATTCAGGCGACCGGAGCGCAAGTCGGATACGTTGGCCCGAACATCGTCCCCGGTTTATAACGTATTTAAATGAGGAATATGCATGGACATCTATACCTTCTTTCTAATTTGAAAACAACTGAAAAGAAGTAGAGATTATGGAAGTGCAAGAAAAAGCATAAATAAAATATGAAAAGGCCAACAGACGATACGAATCATCTCGAGGATGAATGGTGTGAATGTGGACGTTATATTCGTACCTTTACACGCCCTGCCAAACTGCATCTGTATTTTTTAAAAAGAGATCTATGGTATTTTAATAGTATTTTATTGCAATCATCGAAGAAGGCAAATAATCACCTTTTCTATAGTGTTGTCACTTAGGTTCAGACTATGGCACTTGTGCACTCACCAAACTTAATATTTTACTACCAAGAATCCATATTTTCGCCGCGATCTCACAATGATGAACCAATCACACCTTCAAATAGTTCACGTTTAATCTTAAGACAAACACACAAACAAAAGCAGTCTTTTTCATAGCACTCTCACTACAATCGAGCCAACAACCGTGGATCTCTTCCTCCAGCTTGTCTTCAGATCTGACTGATCTTCACCCACAATGAAGGCGTGTGTATAGTTGAGCGAAAAGACTAGATATTTTACATCAAAAGAAAGCTCTCGCTGCTAATATAACAAGGTTAAAATATTAGCTGCCCTTGGCGACTCTACAGGGAGATATTAAATTTTTATCATATTCACGATTCATGTATACCTGAACATTAGGATCATTTATATCAGTTTTCTATGCAATCAATTATGTCTTTCACTATTAAAATTTTCAGATCTCATTGAATTTTATTAATATAACAGTGAGATCATATTAGTTTTGATGTCTTGTCGAGCTTAAGTAGTACTGAAATGAAGAAAAAGACATAAGATTGTGTAAAAAGTGACGTATGGGTATAATATGCGAACTTGAAGTGCATTGATACATCACTTGACGGCGTATTGACCATTTATTTACAATTGATGTTAAGGAATCACCAAGAAATATAATATTGAAAAAATTATTCTATTTTGTATTCTGTTGGATCTATTGAATTGAATAGTTTATTTCTTCGAATTAAAAAATGAATTTATTAAACATTCCTGAACAACTTCTTTACTTGGTCGAAACTGAATACACATCTGCCGGTCGAATTCCAATGAAATTCCGTTTCAGAGAGTTGGATCGGATTTTTTAATCTAGGTATCAATATCTATACTAACCCTTAGATTACTATCCCTTAGCCAGATGACAATATTTGTTTTATCTAAAACCAAGAAACGCGACCTAGTAGCCGCTAAACCCTCTACTGAAAGGATAGTATTACAGCGTTGATATTCGTTCAAAGAGAGAAAAAAATTATTTCAGTTGAACGATCTGATCATTTCATAATTTGTAAGAATGTTTTACGTAGACCAATGTCGCTTTCTGAAATCTTCTGAAATTAACGCCTAGTCGTTTGTCGGTCTCTAGCAAAGTTACCGAAATTTTTCACAATTTCGTGACGTACAGTGTATTTTTTACTGTTGTTTTTAGTTGAATAAGTTGGTGGTCTACATAGTTTTTCTCGAAGCTCGAAAAGACGTCATATATATACCTTCGAAAAATTATGGACGCTACGTGACACTCTTATAAATCTCGCCTGTCAATCAATTTCCAAAAGAAACATCTAGTATAGAAGCACTTTCGAAACTAATTCATTCATTTTCTTCTATTCTTTCCTAAAAAGTCACCATCTTTGTGCTACCGTGACTCTCGAAGACAACACTTGGCAAACGAAACATTATTTTGAATGACCGGCATCAGATGATATTCGTATAGTATAGCTGTTTATATAAGCGTGTGATCTCATTGATATACTTATGACTATGGAGATCCAGCAATCGGACGTCAGTCAGCTATTAGATTTAGTTCTACATATTGCCGCTTAGAACACTATCGTCTAAAAAAATTGATCCTTTATCGCAAAAAAAAAGAGACAGAAAGTTTTTCTGGAAAAAATAACATCAGATTCGAGGTTCTCGAACTCGATTACCTTTCGGTCAAACTTCATTTATAAACAGCGCCGATTGTAACTCTATCAATGTAAATCAGATGAACGGACAAACGAACGAACTTTAAATCAAATTCTGTGTGTACCTTACTTCCAGTAGAGGGAATAAAATACTGTTTATATTTTTCATTCGTATATCTTTAGTAAGTAGAAATCATATATTTCAATAGATATTATACATATTTTTCGTCTGTATCCAATCATAGTATATCTAACTTCATTGAATGAAAATGGTATTTTATGTATATTGGACCTTATTTTACATGCTGTTTGGTATGGTAATGTCAAAATATGATTATTTATGAATAGACACAAGATTTTTTGTAGCCTAGTGTTTTTGAATCGCGTATAGATATCTTTTTTGTTATATTTCCTCTGATAACGGCTGTATGACTTTTCCGTCTTTCAGTTAAACATCGCAAAAAGAATGAAGAAAAAAATGATGAATATTGCTTCTTAATTATTGACAAAATGAACGTTAATGAGAAACAGTCTCTACTCAAAATTATATAAATCGACGTTCTATCACCATAGTATAGCCGATAAATATAAGACATGCCTGTCGAATGAATCAACTATTTCCATATCTTTTGCTCGAATAAAATAAAGCATCCATGTCGTCTCTATCATTTTATTTTCTGCACGACGGATAATGTAATCACAAATCCATCGGATAATTTTTAAGATTTCATCTTACAAAGTATGACAAATGAGGAAGAATGATGCCGAGCAGAAAAGTTTTAGACAGACTTTAATAAGAAAGAAGCGAAAAGAATGATGTAAAAAAGCCAAGATAGACGTCTGACAGCGTTGGTTTTAGTCTGAAGAGAGGATAAAATATGACGGAGAAAATTATTTTCATAGAAAAATAAAAGAAAAAGTGATAATTACATGGAAATGAGTAGACAATATCTTATGTCACAAGTCTTTCAAAAGCGTTTTTTATGACACTATTTCTTGAAAAAATACACTGAAATATAATTTATAGATCTTTATATAGCACCTAATATTTGTTATTGAATTTTCATAAAATGAAAATCGCCAGATTTTTATATTACGTTAATATTTTTCTGATGATATACCAGATCGATGCATTACCGACATTAAAAGTAAATATATGCGTTATTTATTATGCTTATTCAAAAATGAAACGAACTTTTCTTAAGGACGTGCCAGGTGCGCGAAACAAACCATATGAAAATCGTACGTATTCTCATTAATAACCTGTGCTGTCATTATTCTTCGACATATAACACGACATTTCTAATTTTCAGCACTTCTGGTGGAAGGTGATATGCGCTTTCCTGTTTCATCGGGACCAACAGGCGTAAATAGTTAATATATTCGTATTCTTTTCTCATGTTAAAAATTTAGCGTGGAGTAGCACGTATTGGTACGTCAGTAAAATGGCCAGATGGAATTGTACCGTACGAAATTATACCAGGCTTTGGTAAAGAACACATACATGTTAATTATAACTAATTCACTAATGTTTCATTGTAGGTATCGTTAAAGAAGCATTTATTGTACAGACTATGCGAAAAATGGAACGATTAGTTGCAATCAATAATGCGGCATGCATTCAGTTTCGCCCGAAAACTTCATCTGATGTTTATTATATCACAATTGAAAATGGATATGGATGTTCATCATATGTAAGAACAATAAATTATAGTGTGATATATCATTCATATAATGTTCTTTAGGTTGGACAAAATTATGGTGTAGTAATGACTCGTACAGTAACACTACAACATCCAGGCTGCGTTTACGAAGGTATTATTATGCACGAATTATTACATGTGTTAGGTAATATCTTGCAAGGTTATTTATTAAGAATTTGTATCTAATTGTTTTAATTAGGTTTCTATCATGAACAATCGCGACCTGATCGAGATGATTATGTTAGAATAAATTATGCCAATATAATTTCTGGCAAGAAATCACTTTCTCTTTTTCACAGAATATCATTTCGTTTCGCAAATAGGAATGGAAAATAATTTTGTGAAATATAATAATACAGTTGTCAATACTTTAAATACGCCGTACGATTATGGATCTGTGATGCATTATGAATCAGATGCTTTTTCTGCTAATGGTTTACCCACAATTGAACCACTTAAAGCAAATATATCTATTGGACAACGTGTCACTTTAAGTGCAATTGATATACAAGAAGTAAGATCATTTTATAGTTGTCCTTCAACTGGTGTTACATTACCACCTATTCCTACGACTACTATCGGTAAATAAATTCTATAATATATTCCAATCGAACTTTTAAGCCATTTAAATATTTTTCATACCTTTATAGCAAATTCATATATGACCAATACGACAATTTCATCATTACTGACAACCTATACCCAACAGTATACACCTTATTTTAGCTCGGGTAAATATCATTATTATGAAACATTTTATATAACTGTTCCTACATCTGGTTATTATATGTTTATGAGTATAAGTAATATTGATACATACGGTTATTTTTATTACTACACTTTTAATGCGACATATCCCTATACGAATTTATTCGCATATGATGATGATGGTGGTGATAACGGGCAATTTAAGGTGACTATACCTCTTCTAAATGGTATACCTTACGTCCTAGTCTTTACAACATATGATCAATCTACTACTGGTTCATACACAATCGTTGTATCTGGACCAGCAAAAGTGAATATTGTTCGAACAAGTAGTAATTCAGCAGTACCATCAAATAGCACAGTAACCGGTGAGTTTTGTTTTTAAATTTTGTCCACAATACTTCGATTTATAATTAAATAGATCCGAAAAAAGTCATTTCAAAGTACAACAGTGAATTAAATAACAATAATCCTATCTACAATCAACTTACCAAGTCCAATCTGTTTTATTATGAAGCCATCAGAATTACTGTATCCACTTATGGCTTTTATAGCATTAAAAGCAATAGCGATGTTGATACAGTTGGTTATTTATATTACAACAGCTTTTATCCATCAAACATTTCACTCAATATACTTTACTATGACGATGACATGGCAGATAATGGACAATTCTTAATGACGTATCAATTGCCAGACATGCTTACATATGTGCTAGTTGTTACTACATATGCTCCAAATATAACAGCACCTTTCTCGATTATTGCTTCAGGACCAGGAGAAGTCACATTCAATAGATTGACTGTCATAGCTTCAACCACAACTACTACTGTCACTACCAGCACAAGTACGAGTACTACCAGCGCTGGTACTACTACGTCAACAACAACAACGACATCAGCAACTGCAACAACAACAACTGCTACAACAACAGTATCAACTACCACAGCAACAACTGCAACAACAGCGACAACTGCGACAACAACAACAACAACAACTGCTACAACAACAGTATCAACTACTACAGCAACAACTGCAACTACTACCACGACAACAACTGCAACAACAGCAACAACTACGACTTCAACTACAACAACTACTACTACATCAACTGCAACAACAGCAACTACTACCACAACAACAACTGCAACAACAGCAACAACTACGACTTCAACTACAACAACTGCAACAACAGCAACTACTACCACAACAACAACTGCAACAACAGCAACAACTACGACTTCAACTACAACAACGACGACAACAACCACTACGACTACATCAAAATCGTCAGCAACTTGTAAGTATGATTCCTATGAATATGTGTCAAAAAAAGTACTTCAATATTTTTAGCGTTCATTTTACAACATGGTAATCCTATTACGATCTATCTTCCTGGCATAATCACAATTGGATATGTTAAATTTCAAATTTTATTCAAATAATCCCCCATATACATTCACAAATGAATTCATGCATAAACCTACAGGTTATGCCAAAATTATAGACTCTCCCATATCTTTTTGAACAGAATTTAACTTACGTTTTCAGTGGACATCTGTCTCGCAGTCGGTTAAAGAATTTAGTTGAGATCGGGAATATATATAAACATCAACATAATATCTAAATCTATATTTTTTTACGTTTGAAAGAGAAATAAATAAAATCTATAATTCGTACGAAAATATTTTGAAATTGCGAAAGGTCGTTGAGAATTCTATAAAATGGTAAAGAAAAGTATCAAGGATCGATCATATATTGATGTTTCGATGAAAGATTGAAAATGGTAAAGAAAATTTTGATTTATTTAGATAGCTTATGCTGACTCTGTTTTCTTTCCAGGGCGGCGATATACGGGACACTGAACATTTATACAGAGAGGAAAAAAGTTGAGAAATTTTCTTTAATTCAATAAATTTATTCGAGCAGCGGGACATGCGGGACATTGAAAAATTAGAAAAAAATGCAAGATTTTATTTTTCAATCGACGCAATTTTGATCTGGGACATGGGGATATGGAAACTGTAGATAGACAGAAATAGATAGTTTTTTTCGCGCATTCCAAACTCAACTAAATTCTGATGTCAACTGTGTCATATAGCAATGAAATTTGTCCTTAGCGTCTACACTTCCTTCTCTTTCCTTCTCTCTATGCTTCTGTCTTGTCCACATCTCTCTCGCTCCTCTTTCTTCCTGTTAGTACTGTCAAGTATAATCCCTGGATAACGGAGTTATTCAAACATCATGCTATTCCCTACACTGAAAAAAAAAGTGTTTTACCAAACCAAAAAAGCAATCGGTCGGCGAGCACAATCGATAAACCCCACATGGTTTACTCACAAAAAGGTTTCGTACGAAACCTTTCCCAAAAATATTTTCAAAAGGTTTCTTCTGAGGGTTTCCATATACAACACCTCTGGAGAATTTCCCACCACTGACGCCCTTGGTGAGTGCGTAATCCTTTTCCATGAGAATCTTCATCTGTCTGATCCTGCCCAATACGATAAGACGCCAGCGCAGTAGAGTATTTCACCAGTTCTTCCTGTGAGAATCATATTTACACCACCAGACATCTGATCCTCGACGAGCTAGAAGGTTTATAAATAGACGAAATTGTTTTGATTTCTATTCAGGAATGTCATATATGATATACACAAGAAACTGGAAAGTTACAAATGTTTCGAACTGCTTCAATTCAGTTCTCACGCTTACTTTTACTCAAGTAGCGCCTAGAAACATTTATAACTTTCCAGTTTCTCGTGTATATCATATATGACATCCTTGAATACAACTCAGAACAATTTCATCTATTTATAAACCTTCTAGCTCGTCGAGGATCAGATATCTGGTGGTGTAAATATGATTTTCACAGGAAGAACTGGTGAAATATTCTACTGTGCTGGCGTCTTATCGTACTAGGCAGGATCAGACAGATAAAGACTCTCATGGAAAAGGATTACGCACTCGCAAGAACGCATTACCTACACCGCTCACAGAATTGCCTATACTACTCACAGCTGAACATAAACTCACTCGAACAGCTATGTAAAATGAAAATTCCTATCTTTCTCTCGTCCGCTTGATTGGGCTTCTCCATCACTAATAGACCACTGGCGACCTGAAATAATTCTGAAGCACAAACACAGGTATTCACCGACAACAAGTAGTTACATTTCATTTACGCATTCCGCCCAACATAACCTAAACAGCGAAGAATAAAATATGAGAAGAAATAAGTATATACTTATCTATCTAATTGGCTTCCATGTAGCCAAGTCATTTGAATAATTAGCCGGACAGTACACGCCACAACAGAGCCATATATCAGTCTAAAACAAAAGACTGACTACTCAAACTCGATGGCTCGGGAGGTATCGGGCGAAACTTCTCAGGCATTCGTTTAGGAATTAATGGTTTTGGAGGTCCGGTACGGAACCGCTGATGGCTTCGTGAATTGAGAAAATGTTCGGCATTCGAAATGCGAAACCTCAGTCACCCTAGTGATGTATGTAAAGGCTCGGTATCTTTAATACGGAGCCCTACATGGTTTTGTAAGTCTGTTTCGAAATCTTTATGTGCTCTACGGAACTCCGGCAGGTTTTGTACCAAACATACGAAACCAAAAAAGTTCAGTATACGCGCTGCTGAACCTTTCAATGGTTTGGCAATAACAGCACGAAAACTTTTTGGTCCTCAAAACCTAAAAAATGTTCTTTATATACGCGACAGAACCATTTTGGTGGTGCCAAACTTAAAATAGTTTAGTGAGCCATCACTAAACCGGAATGGCTTGGTGGGCTACCTTTTGTTTTCAGTGTACCTGCCGCTGATTTGTTTCATGGTTGAATATTTCAAAATGTTTGTATAAAATTGAGAAATATAATGGGGATTTTAATTACTAAAGTTTCATTGAGTAAATATTTCAGTTGCCTGAAAACTAAGTAACGGTATTTTTCCGATTGGATTTTCCAACTCTTAGAAAATCCTACATATGCCATCTTACAGAGCAAGTTGAGCGCTATCAATTGACTTATAACAAAGTGTGACCGGTGGAAAAAGTTCATAAGACAGAAAATTGAATTTTCAAAACATCAGCAGATATGAAATAATACGCTAGCTATATTAATTTTGTCGTTATAAGATAATAATCTACTTATGTGGAAAAGTCTTCAATATTTATTCAATACTGCCGATGAAACATGCTCTTTTAACTTATAATCTGTAAAAAATATCATTAGGCGAACAGAAAACATTTACTGGCTGGGGAAAAAATTCTTTGAAGAGTGAAAAACGTAGGCACTATGAATAAACGATGTCGTCATTTATAAGAGTCATGATTTAAATTTCGAAATATTCTTTCCAGAACAGAATACATTTGCTCACGAGATTCCATAGTATCGTATCCAAGAACATAACATTTGTCTTGACATTTTTCGCCTTCATCAGCTAAGTTTATGTCCCATCTTTTAGTGCAACGAATAACATCTTTGAATTAAGTGAATGAAAGCGAATTGAAAAGAGATAATTTTAATTTTATAATTGGCGGGAACGAATCGACTGATCTTGATTCGATACTTCATAAAATTGTTGGACACGCTCGAATTGATGACGAAATTACGATGAGGCACTCGAATTTATTCAACTTTTAGGAGTTGCTTTCACTGTATCTATTACTGCTCTAGTAAATGATTCGTGGGAATTTAGTCGACAATGGATTGCATTTATTATTTGAAGTGTAGAATAACTATAGATACTTTTAATATAAGCCAAAGTCGGAACAGTCCCAGTTGCATTGTGAGTATTTGCACTTACGCATGAGAAATAGCGTACAGATATCCATGGATTTTCATGACGCCTTGTATTGACACAGGGCGATCCTTTCCTTGTGAGCCAAAATATTTGTCAGTTCATTTTCTGTGTTGATAATCATGAAATATCACCTATATGAAGAAAAACGGCTGTGTTATTTACGTTTTTCACTGTCGCTGCTATTGCTTTTGTCGTCAAAATTGGCGATATCAATTGGCTGGAAAAACTCCTTGCGATGGCACTGCGACAGAACAACGTGTATCTGACAAAAGTATTCAACTAGCTGATAGTGAAACATCCAGTTGGCAATTATGGTTGGGCGCCGCATATTTAAATGTTTTGTATTGTTTGGATATTTCAGGATCCGAGAAGCACTGTTAGGGAACTCAATAAATTTAAAATTTGTGTATTTCATGTATAGACATACTTGACTTTTCGTTAAATTCGCTTTATGTTGTATTACATTATAAATGAACGCATACTTTTATCTTCGACATAGCATAATTTTTTAGAGAAGTGTTTCTGCTGTTTTCTGGTTTTACATATATGAGCTAATGGAGAAACACCGTTCAGCGACAGAGCTACGGAGCGAGAGAATCAAACATTTGACATGATTTCAACTAGATCAGTTCTCTCTCTTCAAAATATTGAATATATTCGCCAAAAAAAAATGCAAAATATTTTTATGCAAGTTTTTGCTTCAATCGAAAAATATGTTTTTCAGTAGTTTTTCGTAATGGATTATCTTCCGATAAAGACATACTGCATCTCTCCAATGCTTGTGAAAAATATTTCAAAGCAAGGTGATTTTCTTTGATTCCCTCATATCGAAGTCCGACACTATTAAGACTTATTATTATATCAGGGTGATCGTAGGGTAATAGTCGCTCTCGCATATCTAATGCTTTCAAACACAGGTCCAGTGCTTTCATCTTGTCACCCTTCGCGCCTAGAATAGAGGAGATGCTATTTAACGTCGTGGCGATGGACGGATGATCTGAAGAATAACATTTTTCTTTCATTGCCAATGCTAATTGAAAATGATGAAGGGCTCCATCGTACTGATGTTTCTGTTGATGCCATTCGGCAATATTATGAAGGACATTCGCTATATCAGAATGGTCCCCAGGCAAACAAGCTTGATACATTTCAAGAGAGGAAACATAGTAGTTCAATGCTTTCTCAAAACTTTTCATCATGTAATGTAAAAGACCGAGAGAATTTAAAGTTTTAGCTATATAAACGTGATTCTCAGGCAAATAAGCACGTTTTATATTCAAAGCTTCTTCATATGAATCGAGTGCTTCCGTATATGCTCGTTGATCTCGATAACACGATCCGATACTATGCAGACAATGTCCCATGTCTAATTCATACGTGTCACTTAATTTATCTAACATTTCCTTTGCTTCCAAACTATAGTCAAGTGCTTCTTTGTAATGTCCTTGTTCCCTCAGGACTTGACTGATGTTACGCAAAACATGTGATGAATCTCGAAGAAATGGTGGATATGAATTCTTCATCAATCTATATGCTCTATCGAAGTGGTTCATGGCCTGAGGAAATTCTGCCATGGCTTGATACACTAATCCAAGTTGATTGTGAATATGTGCAGGATTTTCGGATTCCGAGTCTATCAATAGCTGCTGGAAATACGTCTCTGCGCTTTTATAACGACCCATTCGAGTCATCAATCTACCAAACAATATTGTTACACTATCTCCCTCCATTTCTTTTCTCGTCTCTTCAATGTATTGTCGAGCGATTTCTTGACCACCATCGGTCGCCCTTAAACTTATCCTCCAAATCTGATCTTCTTTTCTCACTCTTTCGACTTTAAAAACAGTGCCGAGATCGAATAAAACTTCTTTCTCATATGGAAAATCACTATGCTTTGAAACATCAGCAAAAACCGAGCAGTTACTTTCGTACGTTTGACATTCGATCTCAAATAGGGTGGGAACAGTATCCTTACGATGAATATCCGTGTTTGTAAACTGTAAAGCAACATGTGGTAAACGACTCGTGGAAAAGTAACCATTGATGGATATCAGCTGACCTTCACTCAATCGAAACTGTTCAAGTTCGTCGATCGTTAACTGACTACCACGATAAACCATTGTGATTAATTCATCTAATTCTTGTAATTTTTCATATTCATGTGCCAGCGTCGACGAAAGATCACTAATGTAGAAACGAAATGTATGTAATTGTTCGATATCTTCTGTGCGCAATGCTTTATTAACCATTTTGTAGACGAATGTCTCACGGGTATACCAACGTATGCAATCTTTGCTTGTGTAGTTCTGTTCAAAGTCGTCAATGGATTGCAATTCTCTGTCATTTCCTTGATAATAATCGCGACATGCGTTGATCATTTCCTGCTTTGCTTGTCGATTCGAGGGAAGACGAAGAATAACATCGTGGACTAATTGAATCCTACATAACCAATGATATGTTTTACTATGAGAACATTGGTTCGAATTCTTACCAGAGAAATGCGGCTGTTCGTTCAGATAAATCGATTGAAATAGTTTGCTTTTGATCGTAGAAACTAAATTTTTCCATTTGTTTATTTAATAAATGAATATGTTTATGAATATTTGCATGTAACTCTTCGGGATTATCGAATATACCGTTTATTTTTGGATACGTCTCCATTAGATATAAAAAGTTTTGGCATGTATCGTTGAGTATAAACACGATTTCAAGTTGTTTCAGATCAATCACAAACGGCAGCAGGGTAGGTACTGACGTACCAGAGGCCACCAAAAGAATCTTTTCATTAGTTACCATTTTCATGTATGAAACGCATTCTTCTACGTTTGTATGGATTAGCACGTAGTCATTGATTGATCTTAACGTTTTTATCGTATCGGCTAACGTTGATTCTTCATTCAAGCTAGGATCAAACCAAATAAGTGAAATATTTTCTTTATTTTGCTCTGAGGATCGGTCGGATGTAGACGCCATGCAGATCGTTTGTCATATAACAAATGACTTTCGTCAATATGTCAATTCGGTGGAAACACAGAAACGAAAGAGAAATAACAAAAATCACTATGCGTTTTAATCGAATTTTATTGCAAAAACGTGACAGAAAGTAAAAGAAACCGACGAATAGGTAGGGGCACCCTCAGGAGTGACGAGGATGAGGGGTTTCGATCTCATGCTACAGCAACATCCACGCCAACAATATTTCAGTTTCTTACTATTGCGCTTCTTTTAGCTGTATGGAATTACTTATTTATACTTATGCAAGCAGCTTCAAATGTTTACATTTACTAATAACAAAATTGTGTTCATAAGCAACAGCTTGCACATTGAAGAGAAAAGGGCACTAGACGTTATTTCAATTATTTATATTGAACACCAAGATAGCTTCAAAAGAAACGTAAAGAATATATTATTCCATGGAATTTTGAATCTTGCTCACTATTTACTTTTTTGACAAATTCTTTTGAACACCAGAATATTATTATTTACTGCAAAATGTTGTCATGGATAATTCTTATTTGTCACATTCCGTTAGCAGTGACAATTTCCTTAACTTTATATCAAAACGCATACTTTTCCCCATTTGATTCACGTTACTTGCTCAGTAATCTTTCCTTCATCAATTCAACCGACTCTTGTCTCTGTCAGTGTTCAGCTTATATACTTTGTTCGACAGTAGTGTATTCGTCAACTACTCAACTATGCACTCTCTTCTTTGCGAATCTAAACCAAGGACAATTACAGCTGGTGGCAACGAATACTAGTACATGTGTTTACAGTTTTAACAACCGAAGTTTGACAAGTCAGTAAAACTGATGACGAACAGTAAATAACTTTAAAATCGCTCTCTACTTTCCATAGATCTAACAGTTATGACGCCGATGAACGAGACTGTGTACGCAATTTGGAACACAACAGTAGGTGGTGATAGTTTATCTGCATATTCGGGTTATTATTCTGGCTCATATTGGCCTAGTGACCCGGCTAAAAATGTATTCGATGGTAATTTAACCACGGATTTTACAAGTCATGGTGTATGTAACTACGCTTTGGTGTCATTAATCTGTGGACAAAATACTGGTTTCTATTTTACTCCACGATCTGGCTCAATGATTGTTATTGGATTTCGTTTAGGTACGAATAACTATGATTCATCACGTGATCCATTGACAGTGACAGTTGAAGGCAGTAATTCCAATGAATCTGCTTTCACTCTTGGATCGAGTTGGACGCTGATTTACAATGGTTCGTCGGGACTTCTTTCGAGTACGAACCACGGACAATGGGGAACAATACAAGTACTTTCTGGTCCTTTTGTACGGTTTTCAAGTTTCCGTTTTCTTGTTACGACAAAGAGAGGTGTTCAGTGTGGTGCAGCTTATTCTGAATATCAACTAATATATTACTGATTTCTATTTGCAACGTTGCAGTAAAAACAATTTCTTAACGCCTTGTTTTCCATCTACCGTGACATTACGAGAAGAATTTTTTTAAAACAATTAATCCTAATTCAATAGCATGATTAAGTTGATTGGGCAGTGTATTGATTGAATTATTTAGTATTATGAATTTGTGCATTATTCAATTATCATTTTTATTTAAACGATCACGGTGTAAATATTATTCACAACACTATTAATAATCCCTTCGCACGTAAGGTTCTTTTGTTAATGACAAAATTGATCTTGCCTTTTTTGCTGATGGAATTGGTTTGAAAATAATATTTTCATCTAGTGGTGGAGCCAGGATTTTATAGGGTACTGGATCTCCGTTCCAGAGCATGGGTCCCAGTTAAAACTAATGGAGGATAATATTGGTGACAAATGATGANTCGTGGAGATTTTCGGTATGCTACACCAACATTAACTGTTCAGCGACTCAGATTTGTCAATGGATATTGCAAGGACGCTGATGGTGGTTGTGCTATTTTACAGAAAAATGGTGGAACAACAGTCGTGATTGACTCCAGTTTTGAGAATAACATTGGTCCTACGATAGGTCAAGATGTTGCCGGAGGTGCCCTGTGGACAATAGGTGGTGGTGATACGACCATTGTTCGAAGTGTTTTTCGCGACAATAAATGCTCGAATGGAGGTGGAATAGGCATTCTTGGTAGTGGTTTATATATCTACAATAGTCATTTTCAAAATAATCAAGCTACGGGCAATGGTGGTAATCCGGGTTTGGGTGGTAATGGAGGTGCAATTTCTTTTGATGGACGCGGGAGAATGAATAGTATATGCGGAACGCGATTTACAAGTAATCGAGGAAACAAATTTGGAGGCGCCTTCTTTCGCGTATCTTATAATGGAAATGAGACAAATAATTTCGATTCCGTTTTGGTGGACAGTAATTTTATTCCTGTAGACAGCAAAGGATTAGCAGGTGGATTATACATTCAAGGTGGCAGTGCGTCCATTCGCAATTCGATCATTGCAAATAATTCAGCAGGAGGTGCCGGTGGATTATTCTTAGCCGACGAAAAGTCTGTTGCGCTGATTGGTGTGAATTTCTATGAGAATCAAGCTTATACAGGTCTTGGTGCTGCAGTATATTGTAGTAACCCTGTATCGGGTTCATTTACTGGTTTAACGGTTGCCAATAACCATGCTGGTGCATTCGGTGCTGCATTTGCCTCTTGTGGTACAACCATAACACTTTCAAGCTCAGTTATTGCAAACAACACTGTCGTTAACCCTTGGCCAGCCAATGCATGTACTAGTACAATGACTCATGGAACAAATGTAGTTCAGTCTCCCATGAATAAGCAAAGTCCTGCTTCCGGAACGGATTCTCCGTGCACGAACGGTCCAGTGACAATGATAAATAGTGTTTCAATTTCATTAGATAAAACAACGTGGAAACTTCAGGCGACCGGAGTGCAAGTCGGATACGTTGGCCCAAACGTCGTCCCCGGTTTATAACGTGTTTAAATAAGGAATATGCATTGACATCTATACTCGCTTTTTCATTTGAGATAAATTGAAAAGAAGCAGAGATTATGGAAGTGCAAGAAAAGGCATAAATAAAACATGAAAAGGCCAACGAACGATACGAATCATCTCGAGGATGAATGGTGTGGATGTAGAC
This sequence comes from Adineta ricciae, assembly GCA_905250025.1. Taxonomy (NCBI): domain Eukaryota; kingdom Metazoa; phylum Rotifera; class Eurotatoria; order Adinetida; family Adinetidae; genus Adineta; species Adineta ricciae. The sequence continues at coordinate 36,207 of CAJNOJ010000272.1, forward strand.
GTTATATACGTACCTTTACCCGCCCTGTGAAGCTGTATCTATATTTTGTAAAAAAAGATCTGTAATATTTTAATAATATTTTATTGTAATCATCAAAGAAGGCAAATGATTACCTTTTCTGTAGTGTTGTCACTTAGCTTCAGACTATGACACTTGAGCACTCACCAAACTCAACTAATCACACTCAAGTTACTTCGTTTAGAGTAGCCTTGTGGAAGATTCGAAAAACGAGTCGAATGATAGTACACGATACTCGTATAGTCAAAGTACTGAAACCATATAAGTGAGCTCTCGTACGTCTTAGTACAGTAGAAATAACTGATAAGGAAGTCTTGCTAGTATGTCTTTCATTTTAATGTATGATTTTATATGACTGCACGAAACATTATTAGGGACATCACTATCTGAATGAGACTACCTGCCACTGATTTGTTTCATGGTTGAGCATTTCAAAATGTTTCTATAAAATTGGGAAATATAATGGGGATCTTACTAAAGTTTCATTGAGCAAACATTTCAGTTGTCTGAAAACTAAGTAACAGCATTTTTCCGATTGGATTTTCGAACTCTTAGAAAATCCTACATATGCCATCTTGCAGAGCAAGTTGAGCGCTATCGATTGGTTCATAACCAAACGTGACCGGTGGAAAAAGTTCATAACACAGAAAACTGAATTTTCAAAACATCAGGAGATATGAAATAATGCACTAATTACATTAATTTTGTCGTTATAAGATAATAATCTAGTTATGTGGAAAAGTCTTCAATATCTATTCAATACTGTCGATGAAACATGTTCTTTCATTTATAATCTGTAAAAAATATCATCAAGCGAACAGAAAACATTTACAGGCTGCGGAAAGTTTTCTTTGAAGAGTGAAACATGTAGGCATTATGAATAAACGATGTCGTCATTTATAAGAGTTACGAGTTATGATTTAAATTTCGAAATATTCTTTCCAGAGCAGACTACATTTGCTCACGAGATCCCATAGTATCGTATCCAAGAACATTTGTCTTGAAAGTTTTCGCTTTCATGAGCTAAGTTTGTGTCCCATCTTTTAGTGCAAAAAATAACATCTTTGGATCAAGTGAATGAAAGCGAAATTGTATGCGAATTGAAAAAAAAAAGATTTTAATTTTATAATTGGCGGAAACGAATCGGCTGATCTTGATTCGATGCTTCCTAAAATTGTTGGACACGCTCGAATTGATGATGAAATTGCGACCAGCCACTCGAATTTATTCAACATTTAGAAGTTGTTTTCACTGTATCTATTACTGGTCTAGTAAATGAATCGTGGAAATTTAGTCGATAACGGATTGCATTTATTATTTGAAGTGTAGAATAATCGTAGACACTTTTAGTATAAGCCAAAGTTGGAACAGTCCCAGTTGCATTGTGAGTATTTGCACTTACTGAATTGATGTAGTTGTTGTTCAAAAGCATTCTGGTACGATTAACTGAGGAAAGTACGATGTTATTATCGTGCGCATGGAAAATAGTGTACAGATATCCATGGAATTTCATGACGCCTTGTATTGACACAGGGCGATCCATTCCCGTTGCTTTCCCTGTGAGCCAAAATATTCGCCAGTTAGTTTTCCATGTTGATAATCATGAAATATCACCCATATGGAGAAAAACGGCTGTGTTATTTGCGTTTTTCACTGTCGCTGCTATTGCTTTTGTCGTCAATTGATTGTTCTTCAAATTTATACCTCTCTCTGTCGTCAAAATTGGCGATATCAATAGGCTTGAAAAACTCCTTGCGATGAGACTGCGACAGAACAACGTGTATCTGACAAAAGTATTCAACTAGTTGATGGTGAAACATCCAGTTGGCAATTATGGTTGGACGCCGCATATTTAAACGTTTTGTAATGTTTCGACATTTCAGGATCTGAGGAGCACTGTTAGGGAACTCAATAAATTTTAAATTTGTGTAGTTCATGTAGACATACTTGACTTCTCATTAAATTCGCTTTATGTTGTATTACATTATGAATGAAATCATACTTTTATCTTCGACATAGCATGATTTTATAGAGAAGTGTTCTGCTGTTTTCTTGTTTTATATGTATGAGCTAATGAAGAAACGCCGTTCAGCGAGAGAATCAAACATTTGACATGATTTCAACTAGATCAGTTCTCTCTCTTCAAAATATTGAATATATTTGCCAAAAAAAATGTAAAATATTTTCATGAAAGTTTTTGTTTCAATCGAAAAATATGTTTTTCAGTAGTTTTTCGTAATGGGTTATCTTCCGATAAAGACATACTGCATCTCTCCAATGCTTGTAAAAAATATTTCAAAGCAAGGTGATTTTCTTTGATTCCCTCATATCGAAGTCCGACACTATTAAGACTTATTATTATATCAGGGTGATCGTAGGGTAATAGTCGCTCTCGCATATCTAATGCTTTCAAACACAGGTCCAGTGCTTTCATCTTGTCACCCTTCGCGCCTAGAATAGAGGAGATGCTATTTAACGTCGTGGCGATGGATGGATGATCTGAAGAATAACATTTTTCTTTCATTGCCAATGCTAATTGGAAATGATGAAGGGCTCCATCATACTGATGTTTCTGTTGATGCCATTCGGCAATATTATGATATACATTCGCTATATCAGAATGGTCCTCAGGCAAACAAGCTTGATACATTTCAAGAGAGGAAACATAGTAGTTCAGTGCTCTCTCAAAATTTTTCATCATGTAATGTAAAAGACCGAGAGAATTTAAAGTTTTAGCTATATAAACGTGATTCTCAGGCAAATAGGCACGTTTTATATTCAAAGCTTCTTCATATGAATCGAGTGCTTTCGTATATGCTCGTTGATCTCGATAACACGATCCGATACTATGCAGACAATGTCCCATGTCTAATTCATACGTGTCACTTAATTTATCTAACACTTCCTTCGCTTCCAAACTATAGTCAAGCGCTTCTTTGTAATGTCCTTGTTCCCTCAAAACTTGGCTGATGTTACGCAAAACATGTGATGAATCTCGAAGAAATGGTGGATATGAATTCTTCATCAATCTATATGCTCTATCGAAGTGATTCATGGCCTGAGGAAATTCTGCCATGGCTTGATATACTAATCCAAGTTGATTGTGAATATGTGCAGGATTTTCGGACTCCGAATTTATCAATAGCTGCTGAAAATACATCTCTGCACTTTTATAACGACCCATTCGAGTCATCAATCTACCAAACAATATTGTTACACTATCTCCCTCCATTTCTTTCCTCGTCTCTTCAATGTATTGTCGAGCAATTTCTCGACCACCATCAGTCGCCCTTAAACTTATCTTCCAGATCTGATCTTCTTTTCTCACTCTTTCGACTTTAAAAACAGTGCCAAGATCGAATAGAACTTCTTTCTCATATGGAAAATCACTATGCTTTGAAACATCAGCAAAAACCGAACAGTTACTTTCGTACGTTTGACATTCGATCTCAAATAGGGTGGGAACAGTATCCTGACGATGAATATCCGTGTTTGTAAACTGTAAGGCTACATGTGGCAAACGACTCGTGGAAAAGTAACCATTGATGGATATCAGCTGACCTTCACTCAATCGAAACTGTTCAAGTTCGTTGATTGTTAATTGATTACCACGATAAACAGTTGTGATTAATTCATCTAATTCTTCTAATTTTTCATATTCACGTGCCAGCGTCGACGAAAGATCACTAATGTAGAAACGAAATGTATGTAATTGTTCCATATCTTCTGTACGCAATGCTTTATTAACCATTTTGTAGACGAATGTCTCACGGGTATACCAACGTATGCAATCTGTGCTTGTGTAGTTCTGTTCAAAGTCGTCAATGGATTGCAATTCTCTGTCATTTCCTTGATAATAATCGCGACATGCGTTGATCATTTCTTGCTTTGCTTGTTGATTCGAAGGAAGGCGAAGAATAACATCGTGGACTAATTGAATCCTACATAATCATTGATATGTTTTACTATGAGAACATTGGTTCGAATTCTTACCAGAGAAATGCGGCTGTTCGTTCAGATAAATCAATTGAAATAGTTTGCTTTTGATCGTAGAAACTAAATTTTTCTATTTGTTTATTTAATAGATGGATATGTTTATGAATATTTGCATGTAGCTCTTCGCGATCATCGAATATACCGTTTATTTTTGGATATGTCTCCATTAGATACAACAAGTTTTGGCATGTATCGTTGAGTATAAACACGATTTCAAGTTGCTTCAGATCAATCACAAATGGCAGCAGGGTAGGTACTGACGTACCAGAGGCCACCAAAAGAATCTTTTCATTAGTTACCATTTTCATGTATGAAACACATTCTTCTATATTTGTATGGATTACCACGTAGTCATTGATTAATCTCAACGTTCTTATCGTCTCGGCTACCGTCGATTCTTCATTCAAGCTAGGATCAAACCAAATAAGTGAAATATTTTCTTTATTTTGCTCCGAGGATCGGTCGGATGTAGACCCCATGCAGATCGTCTATCATACAACAAATGACTCTCTTCAATATGTCAATTCGATGAAAATACAGAAACGCAAGAAAAAGAACAAAAAGCACTATACGTTTTAATCGAATTTTATTGCAAAAACGTGACAGAATGTAAAAGAAACTGACGAATCGATAGGGGCACCTTCACGAGTGACGAACATGAGGGGTTTCGATCTCATGCTACAGCGACACCGACGTCAACAATATTTCAGTTTCTTACTATTGCGCTTCTTTGAGCTGCATGGAATTACTTTATTTATACTTATGCAAGCAGTTTCAAATGTTTACATTTAGTAATAACAAAATTGCGTTCATAAGAAACAGCTTGCACATTGAAGAGAAAAGGGCACTAGACGTTATTTCAATTATTTATATTGAACGCCAGAATAGCTTCAAAAGAAAAGTAAAGAATATATTATTCCATGAAATTTTGAATCTTGCTCACTATTTACTTTTTTGACAAATTCTTTTGAACACCAGAATATTATTATTTACTGCAAAATGTTGTCATGGATAATTCTTAATTGTCACATTCCGTTAGCAGTGACACTTTCTTTAACTTCATATCAAAACGCATACTTTTTCCCATTTGATTCACGTTACTTGCTCAGTAATCTTTCCTTCATCAATTCAACCGACTCTTGTCTCTGTCAATGTTCAGCTTATATACTTTGTTCGACAGTAGTGTATTCGTCAACTACTCAACTATGCACTCTCTTCTTTGCGAACCTAAAGCAAGGACAATTACAGCTAGTGACAACGGATACTAGTACATATGTTTACAGTTTCAACAACCGAAGTTTGACAAGTCGGTAAAACTGATGACGAACAGTAAATATCTTCAAAATCGCTCTCTACTTTCCATAGATCTAACAGTTATGACGCCGATGAACGAGACTGTGTACGCAATTTGGAATACAACAGCAGGCGGTGATAGTTTGTCTGCATATTCGGGTGATTATTCTGGCTCATATTGGCCTAGTCAGCCACCTGAAAATATATTCGATGGTAATTTAACCACGGATTTTACAAGTCATGGTGTATGTAACTACTTTTTGGTGTCATTAATCTGTGGACAAAATACTGGTTTCTATTTTACTCCACGATCTGGCTCAATGATTGTTGCTGGATTTCGTTTAGGTACGAATAACTATGATTCGTCACGTGATCCATTGACAGTGACAATTGAAGGCAGTAATTCCAATGAATCTGTTCTCACTCTTGGATCGAGTTGGACGCTGATTTACAATGGTTCGTCGGGACTTCTTTCGAGTACGAACCAAGGACAATGGGGAACAATACAAGTACTCTCTGGTCCTTTTGTACGATTTTCAAGTTTCCGTTTTCTTGTTACGACAAAGAGAGGTGTTCAGAGTAGTACAGCTTATTCCGAATATCAATTAATATATTACTGATTTCTATTTGCAACGTTGCAGTAAAAACAATTTCTCAACGGCTTATTTTCCCGTCTACCGTGACATTACGCGAAGAATTTTCTTAAAATTTTTTCCTTAAAAATTTCACTTGTACATCCTGATATTGTTTCGTGATCTTGCAAAGATTCCATCAAATAAATTGTATGAAAATGTTGAGATATAATATTTCTCTTGTTCGATAGTCAATGTGCATTGATAAAATTACTCATTATATCGAAAGAGTTCTTTTCTCGATGTATCTCTTTTCGTTTGAGTCGATTGTTCACATAACTCACCATTAATGGAAAGCTTTCAAAACAATTAATCCTAATTCAATAGCGTGATTAAGTTGATTGGGTAATGTATTGATTGAATTATTTAATATTAGAATTTGTGCATTACTCAAATTATCATTTTTATTTAAACGATCACGGTGTAAATATTATTCACAACACTATTAATAATCCCTTCGCACATGAGATTCTTTTGTTTAATTGCAAAATTGATCTTGCCTTGTTTTTGCTGATGGAATTGGTTTGAAAATAATACTTTCATCTGAAATCAGTTTCATTTATCCGCAGAGATTTCTTTTCATAATAAGTAAAATACGATGAAAAAGTGTTGAAATCATCGATTGTAACACACTAATTATATTCCTTCATAGTTTTATCGTCGGCGACTAGTTTTTTTCCTCTTTACACAGCAATCAGTTGAAGTTTGCACAATATACATAGGATATTTGTTCTCATTTGGCTTATGATTTAAGATTATTCATCTATAATAATGATTGTTAGTTGCGAAATGCGCACATTCGTACAGCAAGTGATAGTTATCAGTAGGCCATCTCAAATGGGAAAAAAGTGAAATGCTACAATGGAAAACATACTACATGAGAAGATTTCTGATGGAAACAATATCGTGAGGAAAGAGGAAGGGCGAATATAAAATTCATGTTTACATTGTATGCGATACTGGCTACTCAAGCAACAAGATCAATTTTCATAAATATCTCAGATTGCTGATTTAGTATGATCGTTACTTTTGTTTCTCATTTAACATTGCATGAGATAAGCTAGCTTCAACAATGCTCTTTTTTGCTCTAATCTTTATCCATAAAATTTTTATTATCATCATAGAATAATCGGCATATGTTGTGTTAGTGTTGCGAATACTTTTTAACGTAAATCGTAAGGTATAGTGAGGACGATAGATACTCGTATTGGTGGAATAAATGAAATAAAATAAACTTCAAGATATAAAGACGAATTTTGAGATGCGTCTAAGCATCCTGATAGCAATTATGTGGTCGAATGGAATCATGATCGACAAGAAGATTTTATCACTTGTGATTCAAACGACAATTATGTATCTGTCAAATATTTGTTTTTTTTTGCCGCATAGACTAACAGATGTTGGAAACTTTTGCAATCGCTTCCTGTTCGAAAATGCGCAGTTATTCATCGAAACGTCTTCACTTTCCTTTTATCTGTAAACAAAAGTGATTTTCGTAGCTTTGAGCGAATAATGTTCTATATCTTAATTAACTAAAATCACCTCGTCGATATTTGTACTAACCATGATGCAAATTTCGCTTTAATTTTTCTTAATAAAGAAGCTAATCTTTCACCAAGAACTCTAGTGTCTGAAGCAAACGTCTTATTGAATGGTTGATACCTAAGCGCAAATATTTAAAAACAAACAAATTATAGTACTACTAAAGGCAAGCATTATAAAATAAAATTGTAACATATTATTCTTACCGTTTTTCGATTAAGTGTCCTCAGATATTATTCGTAGTGGTTTCAACGATTCACTGATAATAACAGAATACCAGAAGAGGGGGTTATAAGGAGAAAAAAATGAATAGGAGGAACGCAACGAGGGCTCATGACACGTGTCTTATATCCTCGAAAAGGATATATCAATGTATATAGGATGAGCGTTGGGAGTAGTGGATGTGTTTTTCTTCTGTTGGATATGAGAAGTTTGCACAATATACATAGGATATTTGTTCTCATTTGGCTTATGATTTAAGATTATTCATCTATAATAATGATTGTTAGTTGCGAAATGCGCACATTCGTACAGCAAGTGATAGTTATCAGTAGGCCATCTCAAATGGGAAAAAAGTNCGATGAGATTTGATGTAGCTTTGTATAGCATTTTCAAAAATGAGACACTGTTAACAGTATTGAAGATTTTCTGGTAGGGCACAGGAAAATGCTAATTTTTTTGGCAAACTTCGATTGCAAAAATCACATGGCGGAAACTCATCATTTATCACCAATATTATCCTCCATTAGTTTTAACTGGGACCCATGCTCTGGAACGGAGATCCAGTACCCTATAAAATCCTGGCTCCGCCACTATTTTCATCTGAAATCAGTTTCATTTATCCCCAGAGATTTCTTTTCATAATAAGTAAAATACGATGAAAAAGTGTTTAAATCATCGATTGTAACACACTAATCATATTTCTTTGTGCATTTATCGTTGGCGACTAGTTTTTTGCTTCTTTACACTGCAATCAGTTGAAGTTTGCACAATATACATAAAATATTTGTTCTCATTTGAGTTATGATTTTAAATTATTTGTCTATAATAATGATAGTTAGTTGCGAAATGCGCACACTCGTACAACAAGTTGTAGTTATCAGTAGGCCATCTCAAACGGGAAAAAAGTAAAATGCTACAATGGAAAATATATCACATGAGAAAATTTTTGATGGAAACAATATCGTGGGGAAAGAGGAAGGGCGAATATGTAATTCACGTTTACATTGTATGCGATACTGGCTGTTCAAGCAGCAAGATAAATTTTCATAAATATCTCAAATTGCTGATTTAATATGATCGTTACTTTTGTTTCTCATTTAACATTGCATGAGATAAGCTAGCTTCAACAATGCTCTTCTTTGCTCGAATCTTTATCCATCAAATGTGGCTGAATGAAATCATGATCGACAAGAAGATTTTATCGCTTGTAATTCAAACGATAATTATGTATCTGTCCAATATTTGTTTTTGCTGCGTAGGCAAATAGATGTTGGAAATTTTTGCAATCGCTTCCTGTTCGAAAACGCCCAGTTATTCATCGAAACGTATTCACTTTCCTTTTATCTGTAAACAAACGTGATTTTCGTACTTTTGAGCGAATCATGTTTTATATCTTAATTAATTAAAATCACTTCGTCGATATTTGTAGTAAAGACGATGCAAAATTCACGTCTCAGATAATGCAAAGATTAGTAGTAGATCTAAGTGACGCATACATATTTTTAAAACGTATTAGAAATTCAACGTAAGAAATGCAATGTCAAACTGACGACATGCGTCTATTATCAGAACGATAAATTTCGCTTTAATTTTTCTTAATAAAAGAAGCTAATCTTTCACGAAGACCTCTAGTTTCTGAAGCAAACGTCTTATATTGAATGGTTGATACCTAAGCGCAAATATTAAAAAAAACAAATTATAGTACTACTAAAGGCAAGCATTATAAAATAAAATTGTAACATATTATTCTTACCGTTTTCCGATTAAGTGTCCTCAGATATCATCCGTAGTGGTTTCAACGATTCACTGATAATAACAGAATACGAGAAGAGGGGGTTTTAAGGAGAAAAAATGAATAGTAGGAAAGCAACGAGGGTAGGATTGAGGGCTCATGACACGTGTCTTATATCCTCGAAATAGATATATCTATATATATAGGATGAGCGTTGGGATATGATATATTATTCATAAAAACATGCGACAAAGAAGTGTTCTTATCTACATATTGATAGCATGATTTCAAAATAAAGAGAACGTTTGGAATTTTCATATTGTTTAACTAGATAAAAACACAGTGTCGATTCTTATCAAGTCACCAGTAAAAGACGAAGAGTCTTGTGCAACAAGATACCATTCGTATAAATGCGAGTATACTGCATTGTTTATATTGTACTTAACATCGTTGGCATTCTCTTAGCAGCCGATGGAAGAAATTCTACAGGAGCTAGTTTGAAGTCTCTTGCCATTATGATTGATAGTTTTCGAAAGGATGGAAACATTTTAGACTTTGTAAAAGAGCTGCCACCAACACTTGTCGACAAATTACTCGGTGCTTTTCTTGAATCAAGTGCTAGACCAATACGACATCATAGTAAGACGAAAAGTAATAGTTCGTTTGGAAGCGATATTCAACATCAGCAACGAACTGCATATGATTTTGTTGTCGATTTGACAAGACCGGGAGACATATATGGCAAGATTCAGGCATATCCCGTTTCATTCCCTCTAGGTAAAGCAGCTTACGATAGCAAAACGAAACAAGACGGACGAAAGCTTAGTCGATTTATGGTCAATGTAGTTGGACGATACAATGTCGGAAAAACGTATGTTTTACGACTGTTGGCAAATATAGATCTGGGTCATTCATTCGTCGAACGGACTAGTGGTATTAGTGTTTCGTTACCAACACCTAAAAATTCACACGATCCAAATATTGCTCTCATTGATACTGCGGGAGCAAGAACACCCGTCGATTACGATCAAAATTCTTTCGCAATGCTTTCGTACGAACGGCAGATTAGCGATGCATTCATTCAAGAAATTGCGCTGAATTCCAGTGAGATTTTTCTTCTTGTCATCAATCAACTCACCCTTGACGATCAATTGTACTTAAAAATGTTATATAAACGTCTCAAGGTAATAAGCACATTCTTCTTCAGAACTTTTGTTGCTGGAAAAAGATCAGTTCTAATTATTGAATCTCGTTATTTATAGGATAAGAAAATTAATGCCCGAGAAATCAAACAAAGACTATTAATTGTGCATAATTACTTCAATCTACGAACGATAGAAGAAGTAGAACAGACTGCTCAATATGAACTTGGTGAATTATTTGGTGCTGCGAAACAACACGAAGGACATTGGCTCAGTAAAGACTTTAAACATTTTATTTTAGCAAATAGTGACAGTGAAGCTGGACTATTTTATAATGATCATACTGTTGAACAGCTATTAACCATGATCAAAGCGTCCAATGCTGCAGAAGTGACCAATGTACTTGAACACATAATGTACGAAGTAGAACTGCTGTTGAAGAAGTTTTTAGAAGAGCATCATTCGACTGATGATGGTGATGATGAAAATGTAGAGACGAAAGTGGATGCAAATACTAATACTATCACGCCGGATTTGGATAAACAAACAAAGTTACAAATATCACGGAAACGTCAAGTCCAACTTGAGTTAGAACTTCAGCAATTGTCTATTGATGAACTGCAGCCAGAAGCATTGTGGTTCATTTGTCCCAAAAGACCGTTGCCGAATAATGTTATTTTATCAAAAAATCTCAAGTTCAATGAAGATGGTTCTGTTTATATTGATTATTCATCGCAGTTCATACCCGATGTTCATATAGCACAGACAAATGACGATGGTGATATCGAAATATTAATCGAATGTCCATCATGTTCCAACTCATCTATTCAACTCACTGTACGAGGTACTACTCTACTTGTGCAAGGAGAAAAGTTTAATAATCGAATGAAAAAAGATTATTTGAACACAAGACGTATTGGCAAGTTCGAACTTCAAGTGCCTGTTGCCAAGCTAGATGATGAAAGAACGTTCGACTTTCAACGAAGAAAATTCAGTTTTCAAGATGGTATCATTAGAATTATTATACCAGTTGTTCGAGGTAGAGTCTGTCATATTTGAGAATACGATTGAATAAAATTAGCGAGAATGATCTTCTCGTGTTCTCTTTCCATTTAGATCAGTCAGCAGCGTTTACAAGACAACAGAAAAATTTTTCATCTGCGGTGGTTACAACGTCGATGCTGACTATCATCTTAGCTATTTTTCTAGCCCATTTTTTGCTGAAACGAGCTCACTTTAGAATTAATCGCTAATAAAAAGATCATGACAAGGAAAAAAACCAAAGTAGAAAAGCTTCTCATATAACAAAATGTTCCCGCAAGTAGCTATTGTAGGGCAAAATAAATAGAACGCACTGCTTCGGTTTGAAATAGATCGGTCGCCAAGTCGATTATAATTATTCTATAAAATTATGTTGTTCAAGGGAAATGATGATGAAAGAAAACAAGTTTGTAAAGGTGAAACAATGTATCTGAAATTATAATCATAATTAAAAAAATTTTCTCATGTTCACCTCAATCGGAAATAATTCCTTTGCATCATCATCGATACAAACGACCCATTTTGAGAGTATGAATTCGGATAAGGCAGGTATGCACATTCTTAATGTTTTAATTGCATTTATTTAAAAGAATGTTCATAGTTCCAGATTTCTCTTCTGTGACAATAATGTCTGAGTATCCGTCATTATCAAGATCGCTGGCGACAATCAAGGCAAATGCAGTCGTAATTTCGGACGAAAATACTGTTTGTTGCTTATGAAAATTTCCATCTGGTTGACCGAACAAAATTGATACACCAAAAGGTGCGCTTTGACCGACTCCAATGTCTAAATATCCATCGTTATCAAAGTCAGTTATGGCAATCGAAGAAATTCTGTCACCACCTTGAACAAAATAGTTTTTTGCCGCGCCCAAAGTTCGATTACCATGTTCAGACATAATCGTTATCTTGTTTGTGCGGTCATGCGTCAGGACAACATCAGGTCGCGTATCATTATCGAACTTGACAATCGTCATCGTCGACGGATGTTGACCAGCTTTTGCAAAAAATGGCTTCCGTGGTTGGAAATTGCCAATACCATCTCCCACCAATAGACTGACATATTGTGTATCGGAATTGAGGACAAGAATATCTCGGTAGTTGTCTTTGTCGTAAAAGAGAACGGCTAATGAAACAGGCCAACTCTCACTACCAGTAGAAATTAGCTCTTCTGCAGAGAAAGTCATATTGCCATTTCCAAAGAATATACCAATATTACTATTTAGAGGATTGGCGACGGCAATATCTAGATAACCGTCGTTATTTAGGTGGGCGACAGTAACATATACCGGAAAAGTTCGATGTGTCGTGGTCAATGTTATTAATCTTTCGAAGGCCCCATTAGCTGTTCCAATGAAGATACTTATCAGGTCCACATTATCGTGCAATAAAACAAGATCTAATTGATCATCATCATTTAAATTAGCAGCAATCATGCCTGTTACAATTTCGTCTAACTGTACAAAAGATTCTCTTACGTCGTCAAAATATCCAGCACCGTCACCGAATCGTACGACGATGCTATGGCTATCGTCGTCAAAGTAAGCGAAATCGAGTTGACCGTTGTAGTCGAAATCCGCCATGACGTGCGACTGTAGATGTCCATAGAAACTACCTTGATACTTTGATATTTGTTGGAATTTCAACAGACATTCTATACCAAACTCAACAAGTAAGCACTTCGATAGGAAAAAGAAGAAGTTCACTAACTCGCGCGAGTTGATACTGTAATTTCTATGACTGACGTGGTATTCATGATGTTGACGATCACCGTTGATGTTGTATAACCTAAGAAGAAAAGAACAAATTCATATGAAGAAATAATGAGACGCAGTAACATGAAATTACTCTGAGACAGAATGAAAAAAGAAAAAACAATGAGAGATATGGTGATAATTATAAGGAGAAAACAGATCCAAATGATTTTCTTAGAATATTGATGTGATGGAATAACTTCAGTTGTTGCTCTTCGAGAAGACTCCATAGGTTCAATCCTATTTCTACGTCTTTGATAACGTTTATAGATTTTAAAAACAATTCGAATAATCCATGGACACGCTATTTTAAGAACAATTGATAATCCACCTTGAAGGGCAAGTAACAGAGCTATGAAATACAAAAGATTGACTCGTCTTGTATATGTGTATGAGCATAATGAGGGCAAACACGCTCTGTAATACAATGAATAGTTCACTGTTATGTTCCAGTCTTCGATAAATAAATTGTCACTTAGCTCATGAATTGTCGCTTGTGCTGAGAAACGACTCTCTGTTGACGATAAAGTCTTCGAAAATGTAAAGTTAGTATATTCTTGAATATATTGAAGGCATGATGAGTTATAGAAACACTCAATGGTGGAACTACGGAACGATTCACTCGGTATGCATCCAATTTTTAAACCTTGCAAATAACCTTGGCTGGTACAATTAGAAGACAATCCACAGGAACATTGATTATCATAGATTAAAGATTCGCTTGCAATGTAGATAACCTTATTCTTTTGCTCCCATTCGGTGGGAAGGTAGTGAAAATTTGTTCCATAGGTTGATACGATACTATTTCCAAGATGTGTAAATCTTATCAGGAAAAGAATTTGAGAAAGTATGTTTGGAGCCGTGCTTTTTAGTTGTTGTATGCGTGAATTAAGACGTTGATGGAAACTTACTCGTGATAGCATGCGTGCCGTCACCATTAATGAAGAGAGGAATTGTCCAACGGAGCTGTTAACTGATTTTCTCGAAAGATGACACAATCCAGAGAGAAAATGCATATGAGCGAGAATAAAACGGCGATAGTCTTTACGCTCATAAACGAACAGATTTGGTCCGAGTCCAGATACTAAATTCTTTCGAAATTCATCTGAAACAAACACACTTGAGCAAATCTGGTGAAACTTCGGTTGCACTTCAATGAACTGTCGATGAACTAAGGAAACAAATGAACACGAACATTGCAGTTGATCACCGTAAACCGATCTGAGTTTATCGTATGTATCCAAAGATGGATTTGGGAAAGTTTTTGTTATAGATACAGGTTTAATAACAGTATATACAGCGAGAATCACAAAACCGAAGATAAGTAGAAGGATATAGATTCGCGTAGCCCATCGTCCGAGACGTTTAGCGATTTCTTGATTAATACTGTGACCAAAATCACGCTTACAAAATATGTTTAAATTGATTAATTCGAGGTATACACGTTTAAATATCTGTCTCATTCTACTGCAGCAAGTTACACGAACTTGAGCTTCTACTTGTGTTGGTTCTCGATAAACTAGTCGAAACAGGTATAAGATGAAACTAATAAGATAAGGTGTGATAAACCGTAGTGATAAATTGAGACCTCCCATGACTTAAAATAATTTTAAGATCACTTCCAAGGCATTTCTTGCACGAGTTTTCTTCGAATATGTACAGACCATCGGCGCACAACTTTCATAATAGTTTTTATATGAAAATGTTCGATTCCAATGTTCGATCATAAGATTTTCGACGAGTGTTGTAATTCGAGTGTTCGGTGGGAAACGAGTCAGCGTTGGATGATAAACGAGAGGGCGAGTATAGAAATTCGATACTTCATTATCATTTCGTTCGTACTTGTATTCAACATAACGCATCAGCAGATAATAGCAATCTGAATCAGAATAAAAGCATTCCAGTGTCGAGAATAGAAGAGATTCTATAGCTGAACATCGTCCGACCCATCCCGGCATAAAGTAAACAGCATCAAATGTGTATTCAAATCCCAAGTCATCACCAAAGTCGCGAATAACTACTGGACTTTGACAGTGAGGATTTGTCATACAAATACAATTCATTTCGTTTGATTCTACGTCATAAGTTCCAATTAATGGAAGTGTGATCTAATTATTAAACGAAGATAAATCACAAAGTATCAATGAATGAGTCGATACATACGTTAATTACTTGCTTATTTGTTATCTTCCTCACGCTTAGCGCTGGACTTATAGACAGTTTGTTCTTTTTGTCTGTGACTCTATATGGTTGATCTACCTGGGTAAGAAGATTTGAGGTTTCAGTCAAAAGGTTGAAATATGAATTGTTCAATGAAAAGAATTGTTTGAAATTTTTTTCCATCTCAACTATGAAGTCGCTTTCGATCAACAGATCCGATGTTACAAACAGTTGTAACATAAAGCGTTGCGTCATGTCTTGAATCGTCGTGTTAGCAAATTGGCAAATATTTTGCAGTAGTTGAAATTGTGATCGGGCGCGACCACGCCAATCGGTTAGACCGACAGTTATTTCGATTGTTGATAATATGACCAGCCAACGAGAATCAACAAAATTACTCGAACATATCTGATGTAAAGTGGGACTCAATGTGACGAAGCTTTTATAAGGAATTTGCAACGTCGAGCATGGACATTTTAGTGTATCGGAATGGGAGTCCCGCAGGTTGGTGTACATGTCTAGTGATGGATTTGTGACAGTTATGGTAAATGTTTGAGTAGCCAATGAATTGAAAAGTATAAGAACAAGTAATGCGACTAGAACGAAAGTAAATACGTATAGCTGATTTCTAATTTGATTAGAAGGAATTTTACCGCAGAGTAATGTCAAATAAGTACGTGTGATAATTTTTTGTCGTTTGATGTCCTCTTCTGTTCTTTGATAGATTGTTGAAAATAGGTTTAGTTGCTGAAATGATCGAACAGGTGTTCGCAGATGTATTTTGTAGGAAAAACGTATGGTACTTCTTGAACACCAGTTATAGAATTTGAATACAATATTTGTAAATAAGTGAGCCGCCGTACGAAGTACGATAATCAGGCCACCGTAAAGACTAACCAAAAGCGTGATTGCATGATATACATTTCTTCGATTTGTTGTTGTATACGAACAAGATGCAGGAGAACATTTAGCAAAATATTGTGAATAGTTCAATTGTTTGTTCCAGTTTTCTACAAACAGATTATTCAAATGATCAACGACAGAGCGATTCGCTTGTTTTGATGTGAGAATATGATCGTTCCAGTTGCGAGATATCTAGTTTGAAAAAGATGCACTTCCTTCAAATGATATAGAACAAGATATTACTTGTGAAAGTTTGGGAAAATATTCCGTTAATAAATCAATACATGTGACATTGTATAAGCAATCTAATGTGCTACGAAGAATTGCTTGAAAAGGGGTACATGCGATAAAGAATCCATCGACAAACGTTGAACTTAAAAGAGGATCTGTCCAAGAAGAGTAAAGATGAGACTCGTTATAGTGGAATGATGGCACGAAAATTGCTGCGCTAGCGTGATTCACACTGCCACACATGTTGCAACCTAAAAGATGTAGAAAGATAAGTGTTACTATTAACATATTTCCGCACCTGCTCCATTATTCGCCTCAAAACAGTAATTCATTCCTTCTGCCGCAGTCCGAATGCGATTGGATTCAACTAGAAATTTAAAAACTGCGTTCGTATTCAAAGCTGAGATTAAATAATTGCCGACATCAGTCATATGTAGATAGTTGAGAAATGAAACCAATTGAAGAGAAACGCTGTCTCTCAATGAATCAACCACTGCATTTACTTCAGATGCAACCTGTATTTCAGTCTGAATATATTTACTGATAAGCTCCTTGCTATCAACATCTGTCTTCGCTTTTAGAATCGCATCCATAGAAAGCGAGCACAGACTGGATAAAAGGTGAAACTAAATAGACAAACAATAGAACTTCTTTTGTTATCCTTGAGACTTATACCTGACGACTGGCAGTTTTACGAAAATCTGCCATAGGGTATCGGCTAGCATTGGTTAAATACAATGCTTCAATCCATTGTCGACTAATAAAAATGCTCGAACAGATGGGATGAAATTCGATATTATGAGAAAGAATAGCATCATATCGCATTGTAATTGTTGAACATGGGCAAGAGAGAGTGTCGCGATATTTATTATTCAGATTTTTGAAGATGGTTGGAGTTATCCCAAGGACAACAACGGGTTCTTCTTGTGGTTTTATCAAAGCCATATAAAACAGAACATAGAGAGAGACTGAAATATAGTGAACATATCTGAAAACAAGCAAAGATTTCAAGACTTACCGAATAGGAAAACGATGTACAGCCATGTCGTGTATTTTTGCTGTTTCTCAGAAATTGTTTGATTACTGTTGTCCTCGTTGCTATGCTCCTGTTCTTCAGGTGAAAAGAGATTATAGGCATATATTTGGTTGTACAGCCAACGGAATCCAGCTTTGAAATTCCTCATTTATACAATGACTGAATTGATTCAGTTAATCAGAAGTAGATGCTACTCTTATTGTCAACTTCGAATAGCTTTCCACTTACACGATTATCGAGTGCATCTTGTTTTCAGACGAGAACTCAACAAGAGCAGTGTTGATTTCTGCTTTATAAGGCATGTTAAATAGACGCCCGTGGTGAAATAGCACGTAGAAAAGTTGTATTTCACCTGTCATTCTCTATATGCACGATGGATATTGCAAAAGGAAGCTAGATTATCTCGTTTCGTTGGGTCAACCATTTGTTGAATTTCTTCTGCAAGAGTTATTGAGAATCCGAACAGCTGAGAAATACTGGACATCACTCTGCGTTCAAAGGCCATACGTAACTGCGCTCGCATCATTTTCATTTTCAAAACTTTTAGTAGGAACAGTAATATGTTTGAAGAACATTAGAGATGTAAAGGAAAAAATTTATTAAGAAAATATCAATAGGGTGAATGGAGATGCAGATATGAACTTTATTAATATTATTCTTTCATTGACATTTGCCTCCTTTAATACAAAACATAATATAGCTGGATTAATAGAGAGCGATAAGTACTACTATGGTTTCCGATTCTCAAACAAGATGTAGAGTAATTGATATCATTAAGAATTAAGCTTCAATTTATGCTGCACTTATGTTCTCTGTCCGTCTACATAAATCTTCGAGTTTAGCATAGAGCTATTTGGCGAAGGTAGATCATAAGTTATTCGGACGGTGTTGTCTATCGTGTGTTTGTATATCGATAGACGAACAAGTATGTTGAGTTCGACACATATATAATATTTGATCATTTTTTCCGCTATGAATGGATTTGCACTTGTATACATTCGTGCTTTCTTTTCAGTGACACCCATATGGGGTAGCCATACTCCATGATCTATAAAAAAAACTGCATGAAACCACTCTTTCCTTCATGGTCTTTCACGCACATTTTGAAAATTTCCATTCGAAAGAAATTCTACGTGGGAAATATATGCATGCTAAACGATTGAAGAATAGGCATACACGATTTGTGAAACGTCGTTACTTCATTTTTTTTATAAAATTCTAAAGAAGCACATTTGTATTGAACAAACTTGAATAGTAGCTCATTTACCACAAAACGATTCTTGCTTTCAAATTGGAATGGCACAGAGATGATAGTCATTTCAGAATAGATTCCGATGCGAAAAGATCGGATCAATTTTGTGATTGGTCATATGCGTCATCTTCCATTATTATTATTTCAAACGCATGTGTTGAGAATCGCTCTAACAAAAAAGTCATACTCTGAGTGACGTAAAAATATGATTGATCTCATACGCCACGCTATATTAATATTAAATACATCAAGAAGAAAAGTTGGTACATATCGCATTTTGATCGATATCAAATGAAAATACGTACTCTCACAAAGAGAAATAAATTTTTTGGTGCCATGTTCATTTATTTTTGAATTCGAATATGTGACATTTGCAACTTTTCGAGTGATTTCTCTTAATCGTACTTGTGTTTTAATCTGCACCAAATTCAAGTAGAAGAAGGAGAAAAAAATTCAATTATGAAAACAGCTCTATCAAACCACAGCTCCTTTTTTATATTAGATTGCTTTTTGCCTGGAAGCTATTTAGAAATATCTCTGACTATGATTTATGTCTTCTACTCAAAACTGTGTTGGAACAATCCAAACTCATATAAGCTCTATGACGTTCATGCGATTGTGACAGATAGATTATTTAACAGCTTCCGACCGATAAGACAAGGGAAATATATGCTAAGCAGTTGATAAAAGTCTTCAACGACGTATGCGAGCATATTGTGAGTTTACTTTTCTTTCTCGCTTTTTCTTTATGATCATCATTGCTAAGCTACCGAAATTTCTCTCCTATGTTCATTGAAAATCTTAGCGAGCGTAATGATATTTGATGTCAAAAGTTTGTTCTATTTGATTTTCGTCCATTCGACTTTCGGGTGGCCACAGATCAATCTCGATCGTACCGACTGGCAACATGTGACAGAAAATCATAACGGACTTCAGCATGATTGTCTGTTTATCGCGTCAACAATCGAATCCGCATTCGATACACGACAAATTATTGCGTATTGTTTAACAGTGTCGTCCTCACAATCGAATATGACATTGAATACATTCGATCAAAACGTAACATTTGCTGAACTTTATCATCGTGGTGTCACTTGGAAAGAGTTGTATGTATGGTCAGCACCCATTGATACGATTGAACGTTATCAGATCTATTTAAATCAACGGCTATTATCAATGGGCAATGAAGTCTTTTATAATTGCACTTTGCCCAGATTCGGTCCACAATGTCGATATTCATTCGATCTTCCCGATTTGAACTACACATCATTGACTGAAATAGTTCATAGATTCTATATGAAAAAATATGATCCCGAAACGTTAACGTGTTATATTGACTTAGAATGTGATCTTCGCTCGACAACACGATGCCTCGATTGGACTAATATATGTGATGGAACCGTCGATTGTTTAAATAATCAAATTGATGAAAAATACTGTTCGCAAATGAAAATGAGTGAATGTAAGGAGAATGAATACCGATGCAGAGATGGACAATGTATCCCAGTGGAGTTTTTTGGAGATAATCAATACATTTTCGATTGTCTCGATAAGTCGGATTTGCCGAAGGATACTCCAGAAATGGAATTTCATCTTTCTACCAGAGAACCTTCGTTCTATGAAGAAGATAACAAGTGTTTTAGAGGCTTTTTTGTAATTGAAACAGGTTCTACGAGCTCATGTACAGCCAATCGTGAAGAATTACTAGCAAAGATGAAGTTTCTCGAATCACCAACCTCAATGACAGCCGATTGCTGGTCACTACTAAGATGTCATCTTCGAATATTCATTGAATTCGATTCAATTTGTAGAGATATTAATTCTAATGTTGAATCAATTGAATCAATAAATAGAGCATGTCCCGATTTATTATTCATTGACACCATGCCTTTGCTCTTCGGCCATATTTATTTTGCCTATGAACGAAAAATTATTTTAAATTCAACGAATAACGTCATGCCTCATTACATTTGCTATGACGATCGACTTTGCGATGGATTTTATCCAAATAGAACATTATTGTCATTTAATGGTAGCACATGCCGTCGTCCGGAAGATTTTCCTCTTTTATTCGATGAAGATGTATCCGTACACTCATATATGTGGCATCTAACTACACAGTTATACCATTGTAATACTATTCTTTCTAATGACTCTTCAGTTTGTAATCATCCGACGATGTACAAATGCAAGAATTCATCAAAATGCATTTCACATCGTCAGCTCTGTAATAACTGGTTTGATTGTGACTATAAAGATGATGAAAAATGTTCATTGGTCAATGGAACTTGTTCTTTGTCTGATTCTCCGATGTTATTCAAATGTATGGCAAATAACAAATGTGTTTCAAAGGAACTTGTTAACGGCAACACCTATCAGGATGAAAGTGGTTTAATTATACAATGTGAGATAGGATCACATGGTCACAAAAGCCCTATCAAATTTGCACGAATGTGTGATGGCACGATAGATTTGGAGCCTATTCTTATCGATAACGAAAATCACACAGATGAAACTGAATGTACGCATTGGCAATGTCATAATCACTATACTGAATGTGACGGTATATGGAATTGTGCAAATGGAGCTGATGAAGCTCATTGCTATGGAAATTTTTCTTATGAATGTTCACATTATCATCATATATGCATTTCGCCTACAACATACAGATTAACGTGTTTACCATTTAAAAGAGCCAATGACGGAGTTATCGATTGCCTTGGTGCCACGGATGAACCAGCATTGTGTCAACGAGACGGCCAAAGACTTAATACGCACTATTTCTATTGTAAAAATAATTCAAATCCAACGTGCATAACGAGCAGCTGGTGCTCGAACTATGAGCAATGCACGTATAAAGATGAAGAGCCATTATGTAAGGAAACGTATTGGGTCTCTGACAACAGCTTCATCAGTAGTTGTGCTCATGAAAGTCCTTCTGTGATTAATACGTTTTTTTGCAGTCGTTTTTCTTATAAACCTTCAAAACTTAGCTTTGACTTGTCGGACAGCATGCGATTTCCAAAAGAACTGGCAATACAACAAAGTGAAAGTACGACTATCGAGGTTAAAGCTGACACGGTCGATTTTACTCCAATTGTTTCTGATTATAATCAACGATGTCATCGTGGTCTACCGTTACGTATTTGGCTAGATCATAAAAGTAATTTATCGAGAGAAGCTTGCCTTTGTCCACCTAGTTATTACGGTTCATCATGTCAATACCAAAACCAACGTGTGAGTTTGACTGTTCGATTTCGAGTTTTTAGTGATTCTCGACGTACTCCATTTGTCATTCTTTTCTCACTGATTGATATCGACGACAATGAACGACGAATTGAATCCTTCGAACAGCATACGTATCTTTACTCGAGACATTGTTCAATTAAGTATAATGTGTATTTGCTCTATCCAACTCGTCCGAAAGATTTGCACAAAAATTATGCAATTCATATTGATGTTTATGAAAAATCTTCTTTAGAGTACCGCGGAAGTTTCTTTCTACCCATTCCATTCTCATTTCTGCCTGTGAATCGTATTGCGGCGCAGATGGATATCTTATCGAAACATCAAATAGTGAAGAACTGTTTCATTGACTCATGTGTACATGGACAATGTGTCGAATATATGAATAATAAGGCAATTCGGGCATTTTGTCATTGTGAGCAGGGATGGTATGGTAAATTTTGTAACACATTTCACGTTTGTCAATGTTCATCGGATTCCATTTGTGCCGGTGTTTCTCGCAGCAACCAATCGATCTGTATTTGTCCGATGAATCGATGGGGTAATCGATGTTTACTTGAAAATAATATCTGTCAATCAGATAAGCAGAGTAGCATTTGTCTCAACGGCGGTCAGTGCATCACTGATGATGTAAAATTACCTGTTGATGATCAAATCATTTGCATTTGCCGGAACGGATACGGGGGGAAAAGATGTGAAAATCGTGTTAACCAATTGATTTTATCATTTGACAAAGGTATTGATTTACCACAGTCGATGATCGTTCACTTTATTTTTGTATCTTCATATGGACGTGGAGTGGTGACGAATGGTTCAGCTGTACAAGCAATAGTCCCTTACCAATCGGCAACAATTGTTTATTGGTCTAACGAATATCATATTTCATTCGCTCAATTATGGAACAATTTCTATTTAATACTGATTCAAAAGCAGTACAATAAAACAGCAATTGTCCGTCGACAGATTCGTTCATTGGATCGCTGTAAACATCTTAGTGAAGTATTGGATGAACACATTGTTCACTATCACCTTCTTCGTCGAATGAAATATTATCAAATCCCATGCGAAAAATATGCCCCACATTTGCAATGCTTTTACGATCAAGATTATTTTTGTTTTTGTTATAGTTCTGCGTACCAACGTTTAGCAAATTGTTTCCCGTTTAAAAGCACATTGCAGTATGATTGCTATGGGTATAGTATTTGTGAAAATAATGCCCGATGTATACAAGATTCATCGAAATGTCCCAAATCAACAATCTGTGTCTGTCCCGACTGTTATCATGGAACACGATGTCAATTTAGTTCGCATTTATTTGGTTTATCGCTTGATGCAATTATTGGTTTTCACATTCAACCGTTTGTTAATCTCACGTCTCAGACATTGGTAGTAAAGGTTAGCTTGTGTTTAACAATAATTATCATTTTACTCGGCGTTACAAATAGTGTACTTTCTTGGATAACGTTTCAAGATGAAGAATCAAGAAAGAATGGATGTGGACATTATCTTTTAGCGTCATCAATCGTTATTTTATTGACTATGATTGTCTTTGGATTGAAATTTGCCATTCTACTGATATCACAGATGGCATATGTATCGAATGAGTTATTTCTCAAAATCCAATGTCATACACTTGATTGTTTTATCCGAATAGGTCTAACTATGGATCAGTATATGAATGCGTGTGTTGCTGTAGAACGATTAATTACTGTTCGCAAGGGTGTTAGATTCAATCAGAAGAAAAGTAAACGAGTAGCCAAATACGCTATAATTCTTCTATTCGTTTGGACTGGAATAACAAACACTCATGATCCGATTCATCGACGTTTGATCCATGATAACAATGAAGACGACAACGAGATGGGAAAACGAATTTGGTGCATTGTGAATTATCCAGCAAAGATCCAAACGTATAACTCTATTATAAATCTAATTCATTTTCTCTTTCCATTTGTACTTAATCTAATTTCCGCTTTGCTCATTATTAGTATGACCGCAAAACAGCGTACCATCGTTCGCACTAATCTGTCCTACCGAAAATTACTCTTAGTACAATTTCAAGAACACAGACATCTTCTCATTGCTCCGATCATTCTCATCAGTTTGGCGTTACCACGCTTAATTCTTTCATTTGCCTCCAATTGTATGAAATCAACAACTGATGCTTGGTTACCACTGATGGGTTATTTTATCTCATTTATTCCTCCGATGTTGACATCGATTTTATTCATCTTACCATCGAAGCACTACAAAAAACAATTCAGTAAGTCCATGAAAACAATTCAGAATGCAATCGCATCGAGAATGCCATTTACGCAGAATTAACACGTACTCAAAAATGAATTTCTCTGAGTATTTCCTTTCTTCTAGAGAAGAATCCTATAAATTTACATTCTGACTCCTTGCTTGTTTACCTGCTTCTATGTACGTACTTCATTGTTCGCTCCAGAAATAAATTGAAAACAATTTAGCGATCTCTCTGGCTTAGGACATCATCAAAGATTCGATCGAATTATTAGCAGAACATTTGAGAAGGAATTACTATGGATGAAGTTCTCTCCGAAAAAGAAGATGATCAGAAATGAATCTCTATTAATATAATATATCTTCAAAACTAAACCTAATATCTGTTTTAGTGTTCTCTATATTTATGTTGACTGGGCTGAGAAGATTTTCTGGTTGTACAGGCTATTTTAATAATTAGCACTATATACAAGTAGCCAATTGTGCTAAAATTTTCCTTTAATACTAAAAGAGTTGCCGAAGCCCAGTATATCCAGTTGTTTACGTTGAACTTCTCTTAATCTTGGATGATGTTTTTCATTCACTCGTGACTTAAATTAGCGCGAAGCTAGAGAATCGTTTCTACTTCGGCCCGCGTACATAACTGCGATTTAGTAGAGAAATGTACAGTTAGATGATATTCAGTGACTAATGTTTTCATTATATGAATCGATGCAAGGTCTTTTGTCAAAATAAAATATATTGTTGTTTTCTGTGCTCCTATCCATCAAGAGCAGAAACAAGAGTGTGTCGGTCATCTTTCATATCTTTCGTCTATAATGGATCGGTAGCATGTTTTTTCTCTTCTATGGACATTGACTGTATAAGCAGTGCGTGGAAAATGTATACTCCCATCATTCTCGATTTTACGAAGTATTTTGTTCTTAACATGCCATTGTTTTCCGGGCACTCAAGCAGCGACATGCGCAAGAAAAAAAGAAAAGAAAATATTTCTTTCTTCTTCTCACTTCGAGTATTGACAAAGATAGGAAAGGAAAAGAATGAAAAAAAAGCATTTTAAACTATAGAGAATATTTTTCTTACTGTCTTTCTTGGCTACGAACACGCGACAGCTCACTGACATTACACACATAAAAAATCCATAAATTTTGTTATTTCGACAAGTTTCAATTATGTCTGACGAGCATCAAAATAGCATGGGTCCTGTCATGGTTTGTTCATACAAAGAACTTCACTTTAAACGATGTTCATGATGATATTTCTTCTTTCAGGATGCCACACCTGAAATTCAAGAATTAAGGTACATAACTCATACAGTTATAATCGATGATTTTATTTGATTTTCGATAGCGAACGGCCTGAAATAAAACATGCAGCAATCCATGCTCTACATGAAAAACACCGCGAAAATCAAGTGCATCATTTCACTGAAGAACATCGTGAAAAACATATTGCTGCTTGGAAGTGAGTTTTCTTACATTTTCTGTCTGAAAATGACAATCATAAAAGAAACTCCTAGAGTAACAAAATATGCCGAAGAAGTGGCTGCTTATGGCATCAACTATTTCATGAAGGTATTTATTGGCGATGGACTCTTTATTCATATTCGAGTTCATCGACAAGCACATCATGATAAATACGATTTTTATTCTTTGCATGAAACATTCAAGCATGATGTTGCAACATGTGTATTCACAGAAGGTATTCATGTAAATAAAATTCAAAAACGTATTTCTATTGTGATTGTTTAGATGATCCATTGACTTACTTCAATTATTAGCATTCATCGAACAATTCCAAGCAACAATTAACACATTCCTATACAAATCATAATGTAGTCTATTCTCATTTTTTTGCATCTAAAAAATAACAATAAAGATCTGAATGTTTTCTGTATTTGAATACAACGATGCTGGTTTCTTCTAAAGTGGTTCCATGCGAAATAACACTTAGAGGCACGACGGCAAGAATTTTAGTTGAGATCACGGCAAACATTGAACGCGTATTTATTGATTTTTTAGAAAAAGTTATTTTGTTGCAAGTAAAATGTGGTGAATAATCATCATTCTATCAGCTTTACGTGACAAGATTTGTTTCTTGGAATGTTTGTCGAACAAATGACGAGTTTATGTTTAAACACACGTATACTTCTTTGTGTTCCCAGACCTCTAAAAGTACGATAGGTGAAGCGAAAACACTTAAAACGTCATTTTGTTGGATTAATGCTGTTACTTCAGCTTATTTCTCCTTCGTCAACAATCGGCATGTGAATGTGTCATGGTTGGACGAATCGACAATCATCTCTTGCTATCGACTCGTTTCTCCTCATTACGAATAGGAGAGGAAAGTAAATAAACCCATGGCAACAAACAACAATGTACTTTTTCCTTTCCTTCAAATTCTCGCATGAATAAGTCTTTTGCTTGTGCAACTGAAATAATGTCAGCGTAACATCATTCTTCTGTTGCAATCTATTTTATATATAGTAAACAGATTCTTCCTTTTTTTTCAGAATTTGAACGTGGTATTCATATAAGAAATGGCTGGAGAAATTGCTGAGCAAATGCGCAACGTTCAAAAGGTAATAAAAATATTTGAAAGGTTAGTAGTCATAAATTTTCTTTGTTTAGAAAATTAATTCATTGGCAATTTGTCAGCAAGATGCGTAAGTTGACAAAATTTATGAATGAAAAAGAGCTTGGGTTTTGCGATGTAGTTCAAACGAATTAACTACGGATTTTGGTTTTCTCAAATTCGATGAGAATGAATTGGATTCATCTACGCGTCTTTCAGAATACATTCGATTGAGTTTGAATACAAGTGCTGAAACAGTCGTCAAATTTATGAAGGATGGATGGGCTTTACCCAATCCTGACTTGATTATATCTGTCACTGGTGGTGCAAAAAGTTTCGAAATGTCTGCTCGACTAAAGAAAGTATTTCAACGTGGTTTAGTCGCTGCTGCTGTTACCACCAGTAAAATACTTGTGACTATCCAAAAATGATCTACTTTCGACTATTCATAGAGGCATGGCTAATTACTGCTGGTACAAATGCAGGTGTTGTGAAAGAAGTCGGTGAGGCTCTGAATAACTATCGTTATAAGAACGAAAAACACGGACTTGATGTTCCTTGCATCGGTATTGGTAGTTGGGGTTATACAGCAGGAAATGAATTGCTCAGTAAGCCTGCTAGTATTTGGCCAACATCAATGAATGGATATTCAAAGGGATCTCATCTACTTATGAAAAGCATGCGAAGTCANAGATTATTTGAACACAAGACGTATTGGCAAGTTCGAACTTCAAGTGCCTGTTGCCAAGCTAGATGATGAAAGAACGTTCGACTTTCAACGAAGAAAATTCAGTTTTCAAGATGGTATCATTCGAATTATTATACCAGTTGTTCGAGGTAGAGTCTGTCATGTTTGAGAATACGATTGAATAAAATTAGCGAAAATGATCTTCTCGTGTTCTCTTTTCATTTAGATCAGTCGGCAACGTTTACAAGACAACAGACGAATTTTTCATCTGTGGTGGTTACAACATCAATGCTGGCTATCATCTTATCTATTTTTCTAGTCCATTTTTTGTTGAAACGAATTCACTCTAGAATTAATCGCTAATAAAAAGTGCAAGGCATGAACTAAAATAATCATGACAAGAAACAAAAAAGAAGTAGAAAAACTTCTCATATGTCAAAATGTTCTCAAGTAAATAGCTATTGTAGGGCAAAATAAGTAAAACGCACTGCTTCGGTCTGAAGTAGATCAGTCGCCAAGTCGACTATAATTATTCTATAAAATTTTTGTTGTTCAAGAAAAACTATGATGAAAAAAACAAGTTTGTACACGCGAAACAACGTATCTGGAATTATAATCATAATTACAAATTTTCTCATGTTCACCTCAATCGGAAATAATTCTTTTGCATCATCATCGATACGAACGATCCATTCGGAGAGTATGAATTCGAATAAGGCAGGTATGCACATTTAAAATGTTTTAGTTGCATTTATTTAAAAGAATGTTCATAGTTCCAGATTTCTCTTCTGTGACAATGATGTCTGGATATCCATCATTATCAAGATCGCTGGTGACGATCAAGGCAAATGCAGTCGTAATTTCGGACGAAAATACTGTTTGTTGCTTATGAAAATTTCCATCTGGTTGACCAAACAAAATTGATACACCAAAAGGTGCGCTTTGACCGACTCCAATGTCTAAATATCCATCGTTATCAAAGTCAGTTATGGCAATCGAAGAAACTCTGTCACCACCTTGAACAAAATAGTTTTTTGCTATGCCCAAAATTCGATTACCATGTTCAGACATAATCGTTATCTTGTTTGTGCGGCCATGCGTCAGGACAACATCGGGTCGCGTATCATTATCGAAGTTGACGACTGTCATGGTCGATGGATGATGACCAGCTTTTGCAAAAAATGGCTTTCGTGGTTGAAAATTGCCAATACCATCTCCCACCAATAGACTGACATATTGCGTATCGGAATTGAGGATGAGAATATCTCGATAGTTGTCTTTGTCGTAGAAGAGAACGGCTAATGAAATAGGCCAACTCTCACTACCAGTGGAAATTAGCGCTTCTGCAGAGAAAGTCATATTGCCACTTCCAAAGAATATGCCGATATTACTATTTAGAGGATTGGCGACGGCAATATCTAGATAACCGTCGTTATTTAAGTGGGCGACAGTAACATATCCCGGAAAAGTTCTACGTGTCGTGGTCAATGTTATTAATCTTTCGAAGGTCCCATTAGCTGTTCCAATGAAGATACTTATCAGGTCCACATTATCATGCAATAAAACAAGATCTAATTGATCATCATCATTCAAATCAGCAACAATCATGCCTGTTACAAGTTCGTCTGCCTCTACAAAAGATTCTTTTACGTCTTCAAAATATCCAGCACCGTCACCGAGTCGTACAACGATGCTATGGCTATTGTCGTCAAAGTAAGCGAAATCGAGATGCCCGTTATAGTCGAAATCCGCTATGACGTGCGACTGTATATGTCCATAGAAACTACCTTGATACTTTGATATTTGTTGGAATTTCAACAGACATTCTATACCAAACTCAACAAGTAAGCACTTCGATAGAAAAAAGAAGAAGTTCACTAACTCGCGCGAGTTGATACTGTTATTTCTATGGCTGGCGTGGTATTCATAATGTTGACGATCACCGTTGATGTTGTATAACCTAAGAAGAAAAAAAGAAATTCTTATGAAGAAATAATGAGACGCAGTAACATGAAATTACTCTGAGAAAGAATGAAAAAAGAAAAAACGATGAGAGATATGGTGATAATTATAAGTAGAAAACAGATCCAAATGATCTTCTTAGAATATTGAGGCGATGGAATAACTTCAGTTGTTGTTCTTCGAGAAGACTCAACAGGTTCAATCATATTTCTACGTCTTTGATAACGTTTATAGATTTTAAAAACAATTCGAATAATCCATGGACACGCTATTTTAAGAAAAATTGATAATCCGCCTTGAAGGGCAAGTAACAGAGCTATGAAATACAAAAGATTGACTCGTCTTGTGTATGTGTGTGAGCATAGTGAGGGCAAACACGCTCTGTAATACAATGAATAGTTCACTGTTATGTTCCAATCTTCGATAAATAAATTGTCACTTAGCTCATGAATTGTCGCTTGTACTGAGAAACGACTCTCTGTTGACGATAAAGTCTTCGAAAACGTAAAGTTAGTATATTCTTGAATGTATTGAATACATGATGAGTTATAGAAACACTCAATAGTGGAACTACGGAACGATTCACTCGGTATGCAACCAATTTTTAAACCTTGTAAATAACCTTGACTAGTACAATTAGAAGACAATCCACAGGAACATTGATTATCATAGATTAAAGATTCGCTTGCAATGTAGATAGCCTGATTCATTTGTTTCCATTCGGTGGGAAGGTAGTGAAAATTTGTTCCATAGGTTGATACGATACTATTTCCAAGATGTGTAAACCTTATCAAGAAGAGAATTTGAGAAAGTATGTTCGGAGCCGTGCTTTTTAGTTGTTGTATGCGTGAATTAAGACGTTGACGGAAACTTACTCGTGATAGCATGTGTGTCGTCACCATTAATGAAGAGAGGAACTGTTCAATGGAGCTGTTAACTGATTTTCTCGAAAGGTGACACAATCCAGAGAGAAAATGCATATGAGCGAAAATAAAACGACGATAGTCTTTACGCTCATAAACGAACAGATTTGGTCCGAGTCCAGATACTAAACTCTTTCGAAATTCATCTGAAACAAACACACTTGAGCAAATCTGGTGAAACTTCGGTTGAACTTCGATGAATTGTCGATGAACTAAGGAAACAAATGAACACGAACATTGCAGTTGATCACCATAAACCGATCTGAGTTCATCGTATGTATCCAAAGATGGAGTTGGGAAATTTTTTGTTATAGATACAGGTTTAATAACAGTATATAGAACGAGAATCACGAAACCGAAGATGAGTAGAAGGATATAGATTTGCGTAGCCCATCGTCCGAGACGTTTAGCGATTTCTTGATTAATACTGCGACCAAAATCACGCTTACAAAATATGTTTAAATTGATTAATTCGGGGTATACACGTTTAAATATCTGTCTCATTCTACTGCAGCAAGTTACACGAACTTGAACTTCTACTTGTGTTGGTTTTCGACAAACTAGTCGAAACAGATGTAAGATGAAACTAATAAGATATGGTGTGATAAAACGTAGTGATAAATTGAGACCTCCGATGACTGAAAATAATGTTAAGATGACTTCCAAGGCATTTTTTGCACGAGTTTTCTTCGAATATGTACAGACCATCGGCGCACAACTTTCATAATAGTTTTTATATGAAAATGTTCGATTCCAGTGTTCGATCATAAGATTTTCGACGAGTGTTGTAATTCGAGTATTCGGTGGAAAACGAGTCAGCGTTGGATGATAAACGAGAGGACGAGTATAGAAGTTCGATACGTCATTATCGTTTCGGTCGTACTTGTATTCAACATAACGCATCAGCAAATAATAGCAATCTGAATCGGAATAAAAGCATTCCAGTGTCGAGAATAGAAGAGATTCTATAGCTGAACATCGTCCGACCCATCCCGGCATAAAGTAAACAGCATCAAAAGTGTATTCAAATCCTAAGTCATTACCAAAGTCGCGGATAACTATTGGACTTTGACAGTGAGGATTTGTCATACAAATACAATTCATTTCGTTTGATTCTACGTCATACGTTCCAACTAATGGAAGTGTGATCTAATTATCAAACGAAGACAAATCACAAAGTGTCAATGAATGAGTCAATACATACGTTAATTACTTGCTTATTTGTTGTCATGCTCACGATTAACGCTGGACTTATAGACAGTTGGCGCTTTTTGTCTGTGACTCTATATGGTTGATCGACCTGGGTAAGAAGATTTGAGGTTTCAATCAAAAGGTTGAAATACGAATTGTTCAATGAAAAGAATTGTTCGAAATTTTTTTCCATCTTAACTATGAAGTCGCTTTCGATCAACAGATCTGACGTTACAAACAGTTGTAACATAAAACGTTGCATCATGTCTTGAATCGTCGTGTTAGCAAATTGGCAAATATTTTGCAGTAGTTGAAATTGTGACCGAGCACGACCACGCCAATCGGTTAGATCGACAGTTATTTCGATTGTTGATAATATGACCAGCCAACGAGAATCAACAAAATTACTCGAACATATCTGATGTAGAGTGGGCCTCAATGTGACGAACCTTTTATAAGGAATTTGCAACGTCGAGCATGGACATTTGAGTGTATCGGAATGGAAACCCTGCAAGTTGATGTACATGTCTAGTGATGGATTTTTGACAGTTACGGTAAATGTTTGCATAGCCAATGAATTGAAAAGGACAAGAACAAGTAATGCGACTAGAACGAAAGTAAATACGTATAGCTGATTTCTAATTTTATTAGAAGGAATTTTACCGCAGAGTAAAGTGAGATAAGTACGTGTGATAATTTTTTGTCGTCTGATGTCTTCTTCTGTTCTTTGATTGATCGTTGAAAATAGGTTTAGCTGTTGAATTAATCGAATAGGTGTTCGCAGCTGTATTTTGTAGGAAAAACGTATGGTACTTCTTGAACACCAGTTATAGAATTTAAATACATTATGGGTAAATAAGTGAGCCGCCGTGCGAAGTACGATAATTAGGCCACCGTAAAGACTAATCAAAAGCGTGATTGCATGATATACATTTCCCCGATTTGTTGTTGTGTACGAACAAGATGCAGGATTACATTTAGCAAAATATTGTGAATAGTTCAATTGTTTGTTCCAGTTTTCTACAAACAGATTATTCAAATGATCAATGACAGAAAGATTCGCTTGTTTTGATGTAAGAATATGATCGTTCCAATTGCGAGATGTCTAGTTTGAAAAAGATACACCTTCTTCAAATGATATAGAACAAGATATTACTTGTGAAAGTTTGGGAAAATATTTCGTTAATAAATCAATACATTTGCCATTGTATAAGCAATCTAATGTGCTACGAAGAATTGCTTGAAAAGGAGTACATGCGATAAAGAAACCATCGACGAACATTGAATCTGAAAGAGGATCTGTCCAAGAAGAGTAAAGATAAGACTTGTTATAGTGGAATGATGGAACAAAAGTTGCTGCGCTAGCGTGATTCACACTGCCACACATGTTGCAATCTACAAGATGTAGAAAGATAAGTGTTATTATTAACATATTTCCGCACCTGCTCCATTATTCGTCTCAACACAGTAATTCATTCCTTCTGCCGCAGTCCCAATGCGATTAGATTCAACTAGAAATTTAAAAACTGCGTTTGTATTCAAAGCTGAGATTAGATAATT
The DNA here is from genome assembly GCA_905250025.1 of Adineta ricciae. Lineage (NCBI taxonomy): Eukaryota > Metazoa > Rotifera > Eurotatoria > Adinetida > Adinetidae > Adineta > Adineta ricciae. Next base: position 69,549 of record CAJNOJ010000272.1, read on the forward strand.
GCCGACATCAGTCATATGTAGATAGTTGAGAAATGAAACCAATTGAAGAGAAACGCTGTTTCTCAATGAATCAACCACTGCATTTACTTCAGATGCAACCTGCATTTCAGTCTGAATATATTTACTGATAAGCTCCTTGCTATCAACATCTGTCTTCACTTTTAGAATCGCATCCGTAGAAAGCGAGCACATACTGGACAAAAGGTGAAACTAAATAGACAAACAATAGAATTTCTTTTGTTACCCTTGTGACTTATACCTGACGACTGGCAGTTTTACGAAAATCTGCCATAGGGTATCGGCTAGCATTGGTCAAATACAATGCTTCAATCCATTCTCGACTAATGAAAATGCTCGAACAGATGGGATGAAATTCGATGTTATGAGAAAGAATAGCATCATATCGCATTGTAATTGTTGAACATGGGCAAGAGAGAGTGTCGCGATATTTATTATTCAGATTTTTGAAGATGGTTGGAGTTATCCCAAGGACAACAACGGGTTCTTCTTGTGGTTTTATCAAAGCCATATAAAATAGAACATAGAGAGAGACTGAAATGTAGTGAACATATCTGAAAACAAGCAAAGATTTGAAGACTTACCGAATAGAAAAACGATGTACAGCCACGTTGTGTATTTTTGCTGTTTCTGAGAAATTGTTTGATGACTGTTGTCCTCGTTGCTATATTCCTCTTCTTCAGGTGAATAGAGATTGTAGGCATATATTTGGTTGTACAGCCTACGGAATCCAGCTTTGAAATCCTTCATTTATGCGATGACTGAATTGATTCAGTTAATCAGAAGTAGATGCTACTCTTATTGTCAACTTCGAATAGTTTTGCACTTGCACGATTATCACAAGTGCATCTTGTTTTCAGAGGAAAATCCAATAAGAGTGGTGTTGATTTTTGCTTTACATGCCATGTTAAATAGACGTCCATGGTGAAATAGCACGTAGAAAAGTTATATTTCACCTGTCATTCTCTATATACACGATGGATATTGCAAAAGAAAACTAGATTATCTCGTTTCGTTAGATCTACCATTTGTTGAAATTCTTCTGCAAGAGTTATTGAGAATCCGAACAGCTGAGAAATGCTGGACATCACTCTACGTTCAAAGACCATACGTAACTTCGCTCGCATCATTTTCATTTTCAAGGCTGTTGTAAGAATAGCAATATGTTTGAAGAACATTAGAGATGTACAGGAAAGAATTTATTAAGAAAATATCAATCGGGTGAACGGAGATGCAGATATGAACTTTATTAATATTATTCTTTCATTGACATTTGCCTCCTTTAATATAAAACATAATATAGCTGGATTAATAGAGAGCGATAAGTACTACTACGGTTTCCGATTCTCACACAAGATGTAGAGTAATTAATATCATTAAGAATTAAGCTTCAATCTATGCTATGCACTTATGTTCGCTATCCGTCTACATAAATCTTCGACTTTAGCATAGAGCTTTTTGGCAGCGGCAATGATGTTTACATTGTTGAGACAATACATCAATGATGAAGGTAGATCATAAGTTATTCGGACGGTATTGTCTGTCGTGTGTTTGTATATTGAGTCCGACACGTATATCATATTTGAGCATTGTTTCCGCTATTAATGGATTTCCAATTGTATACATTCGTGCTTTCTTTCCAATGACATCCATATGGGGTAGCCATGCTCCATGATCTATCAAAAAAGTCTGCATGAAACCACTCTTTCCTTCGTAGTCTTTCAGGCGCATTTTGAAATCTTCATCGTCTCTGACTGCTGTTAGTAATTGTTGAAAAACACCATCATCAACAGAACCAACGAGAGTTTGGAAATCAGCAATGACTTGTTTGAAAGAACGCTGATGCGATATCTGAATGTATGTGAGAATGGTTGAGCTCGCTGATTTATATGCTATTCTATCATCCGTGACGAAGAATTTCTAGGATAATAACAAGCTGTTGCTAATATACATAGTTTAGAACTAATTTATACACGTGTTAAGTGACATCAGATGTTTTTAACTAGTGTACATTTTGAAAATTTCTAATTACTTTATTTTTTTATAAATTCTAAAGAAGCATATTTCTATTAAACAAACTTGAATAGTAGTTCATTTACCACAAAACGATTCTTGCTTTCAAATTGGAATGGCAAGGAGATGATAGTCATTTCAGAATACATTCCGATACGAAAAGATCGGATCAATTTTGTGATTGGTCATATGTGCCACCTTCCATTATTGTTATTTCAAACGCTTGTGTTGAAAATCTTTCTAACAAAAAAGTCATACTCTGAGTGACGTAAAAATATGCTTGATCTCATACGCCATGCTATATTAATATTGAATACATCAAGAAGAAAAGTTGGTAAATATCGCATTTTGATTGATGTCAAATGAAAATACGTATTCTCACAAAGAGAAATAATTCTGAAACTATTCATATGAAATAAATTTTTTGGTACCATGTTCAGTTATTTTCGAAATCGAATATGTGACATATGTGACTTTTCGAGAGATTTCCCAATGATTTGTCTTAATTGTACTTGTGTTTTAATCTGCACCAAATTCAATTGTGAAAACAGTTCTATCAAAGCACGGCTCCTTTTTTATTGGATTGCTTTTTGCCTGGAAGCAATTTAGAGATATCTCTGACTATGATTTATGTCTTCTACTCAAAACTGTGTTGAAACAATTCAAATTCATATAAGCTCTATGACGTTCATGCGATTGTGACAGATAGATTATTTAACAGCTTCTGGCCAATGAGACAAGTGAAATATATGCTAAGCAGTTGATAAAAGTCTTCAACGACGTATGCGAGCATATTATGAGTTTGCTTTTCTTTCTCGTTTTTTCTTTACAATCGTCATTGCTTAAGCTACCGAAATTTCTCTCCTCGTGAAGTCAATTGCTCTCCTATGTTCATTGAAAATCTTAGCGAGCGTAATGATATTTGGTGTCAAAAGTTTGTTCTATTCGATTCTCGTCCATTCGATTTTCGGCTGGCCACAGATCAATCTCGATCGTACCGACAGGAAACATGTGACAGAAAATCATAACGGACTTCAACATGATTGTCTGTTTATCGCGTCAATAATAGAATCCTCATTCGATATAAGACAAATTATTGCGTACTGTTTGACAGTGTCGTCATCACAATCGAATATGACATAAAAAAAATTCGATCAAGGCGTAACATTTGCTGAACTTTATCATCGTGGTGTCACTTGGAAAGAGTTGTATGTATGGTCAGCACCCATTGACACGATCGAACGTTATCAGATCTATTTAAATCAACGGCTATTGTCAATGGGCAATGAAGTCTTTTATAATTGCACTTTGCCCAGATTCGGTCCACAATGTCGATATTCATTTGATCTTCCCGATTTGAACTACACATCATTGACTGAAATAGTTCATAGATTCTATATGAAAAAATATGCTCCTGAAACGTTAACGTGTTATATTGACTTAGAATGTGATCTTCGCTCGACAACACGATGCCTCGATTGGACTGATATATGTGATGGAACCGTCGATTGTTCAAATGATCAAATTGATGAAAAATATTGTTCGGAGATGAAAATGAGTGAATGTCAGGAGAATGAGTACCGATGCAGAGACGGACAATGTATCCCAATGGAGTTTTTTGGAGATAATCAATACATTTTTGATTGTCTCGATAAGTCGGATTTGCCGAAGGATACTCCAGAAATGGAATTTCATCTTTTTACCAGAGAACCTTCGTTCTATGAAGAAGATAACAAGTGTTTTAGAGGCTTTTTTGCAATTGAACCAGGTTCTACGAGCTCATGTACAGTCAATCGTGAAGGATTATTAGCAAAAATGAAGTTTCTCGAATCACCGACCTCAATGACAGCCGATTGCTGGTCACTAATAAGATGTCATCTTCGAATATTCAATGAATTCAATTCTATTTGTAGAGATATTAATTCTAATGTTGAATCAATTGAATTAATAAATAAAGCATGTCCCGATTTATTATTCATCGACACCATGCTCTTGCTCTTCGGCCATATTTATTTTGCTTACGAACGAAAAATTATTTTAAATTCAACGAATAACATTATGCCTCATTACATTTGCTATGACGATCGACTTTGCGGTGGATTTTATCCGAATAGAACATTATTGTCATTTAATGGTAGCACATGCCGTCGTCCGGAAGATTTTCCTCTTTTATTCGATGAAAATGTACCCGTACACTCATATATGTGGCATCTAAGTACACAGTTATATCATTGTAATACTATTCTTTCTAATGACTCTTCAGTTTGTAATCATTCGACGATGTACAAATGCAAGAATTCATCAAAATGCATTTCACATCGTCAGCTCTGTGATAACTGGTTTGATTGTGACTATAAAGATGATGAAAAATGTTCATTGGTCAATGGAAATTGTTCTTTATCTGATTCTCCGATGCTATTCAAATGTATGGCAAATAACAAATGTATTTCAAAGGAACTTGTTAACGATAACACCTATCAGGATGAAAGTGGTTTAGTTATACAATGTGAGATAGGATCACATGGTTACAAAAGTCCTATCGAATTTGTACAAATGTGCGATGGCACGATGGATTTGGATCTTATTCTTATCGATAATGAAAATCACACAGATGAAACTGAATGTACGCATTGGCAATGTCATAATCACTATACTGAATGTGACGGTATATGGAATTGTGCGAATGGAGCTGATGAAGCTCATTGCTATGGAAATTTTTCTTATGAATGTTCACATTATCATCATCTATGCATTTCACCTACAACATACAAATTAACGTGTTTACCATTTAAAAGAGCCAATGACGGAGTTATCGATTGCCTTGGTGCCACGGATGAACCAGCATTGTGTCAACGAGACGGCCAAAGACTTAATACGCACTATTTCTATTGTAAGAATAATTCGAATCCAACATGTATAACGAACAGCTGGTGCTCGAACTATGAGCAATGCACGTATAAAGATGAAGAGCCATTATGTAAGGAAACGTATTGGATCTCTGACAACAGCTTCATCAGTAGTTGTGGTCATGAGAGTCCTTCTGTGATTAATACGTTTTTCTGCAGTCGTTTTTCTTATAAACCTTCAAAATTTAACTTTGACTTGTCGGACAGCATGCGATTTCCGAAAGAACTGGCAATACAACAAAGTGAAAGTACAACTATCGAGGGTCTAGCTGACACGGTCGATTTTATTCCAATTGTTTATGATCAACGATGTCATCGTGGTCTACCGTTACGTATTTGGCTGGATCATAAAAGTAATTTATCGAGAGAAGCTTGCCTTTGCCCACCCAGTTATTACGGTTCATCATGTCAATACCAAAACCAACGTGTGAGTTTGACTGTTCGATTTCGAGCTTTTAGTGATTCTCGACGTACTCCATTTCTCATTCTTTTCTCACTGATTGATATCGATGATAATGAACGACGAATTGAATCCTTTGAACAACATACGTATCTTTACTCGAGACATTGTTCAATTAAGTATAATGTGTATTTGCTCTATCCAACTCGTCCGAAAGATTTGCACAAAAATTATGCAATTCACATTGATGTTTATGAAAAATCTTCTTTAGAGTACCGCGGAAGTTTCTTTCTACCCATTCCGTTCTCATTTCTGCCTGTGAATCGTATTGCGGTGCAGATGGATATCTTATCGAAACAACAAATAGTGAAGAACTGTTTCATTGACTCATGTGTACATGGACAATGTGTCGAATATATGAATAATAAGGCAATTCGGGCATTTTGTCATTGTGAGCAGGGATGGTATGGTAAATTTTGTAACACATTTCACGTTTGTCAATGTTCATCGGATTCCATTTGTGCCGGTGTTTCTCGCAGCAACCAATCGATCTGTATTTGTCCGATGAATCGATGGGGTAATCGATGTTTACTTGAAAATAATATCTGCCAATCGGATAAGCAGAGCAGCGTTTGTCTGAACGGCGGTCAGTGCATCACTGATGATGTAAAACTACCTGTCGATGATCAAATCATTTGTATTTGCCCGAACGGATACGGAGGGAAAAGATGTGAAAATCGCGTTAATCAATTGATTTTATCATTTGACAAAGGTATTGATTTACCACAGTCGATGATCGTTCACTTTATTTTTGTATCTTCACATGAACGTGGAGTGGTGACGAATGGTTCAGCTGTACAAGCAATAGTCCCCTACCAATCGGCAACAAGTATTTATTGGTCTAACGAATATCATATTTCATTCGCTCAGTTATGGAACAATTTCTATTTAGTATTGATTCAAAATCAGTACAATAAAACGGCGATTATTCGTCGACAGATTCGCTCATCGGATCGTTGTAAACGTCTTAGTGAAGTATTGGATGAACACATTGTTCACTATCACCTTCTTCGTCGAATGAAATATTATCAAATCCCATGCGAAAAATATGCCCCACATTTGCAATGCTTTTACGATCAAGATTACTTTTGTTTTTGCTATAGTTCTGCGTACCAACGTTTGGCAAATTGTTTCCCGTTCAAAAGCACATTGCAGTATGACTGCTATGGGTATAGTATTTGTGAAAATAATGCCCGATGTGTACAAGATTCATCGATATGTCCCAAATCAACAATCTGTGTTTGTCCCGACTGTTATCATGGAACACGATGTCAATTTAGTTCACATTTATTTGGTTTATCGCTTGATGCAATTATTGGTTTTCACATTCAACCGTTTGTTAATCTCACGTCTCAGATATTGGTAGTAAAGGTTAGCTTGTGTTTAACAATAATTATCATTTTACTTGGCGTTACAAATAGTGTACTCTCTTGGATAACGTTTCAAGATGAAGAATCAAGAAAGAATGGATGTGGACATTATCTTTTAGCGTCATCAGTCGTTATTTTACTGACCATGGTTGTCTTTGGATTGAAATTTGTCATTCTACTGATATCACAGATGGTATATGTATCGAATGAGTTATTTCTCAAAATCCAATGTCATACACTTGATTGTTTTATCCGAATAGGTCTAACTATGGATCAGTACATGAATGCGTGTGTTGCTGTAGAACGATTAATTACTGTTCGCAAGGGCGTTAAATTCGATCAGAAGAAAAGTAAACGAGTAGCCAAATACGCTATAATTCTTCTATTCGTTTGGACTGGAATAACAAACATTCATGATCCGATTCATCGACGTTTGATCCATGATAACAATGAAGACGACAACGAGATGGGAAAACGAATTTGGTGCATTGTGAATTATCCAGCGAAGATCCAAACGTATAACTCTATTATAAATTTAATTCATTTTCTCTTTCCATTTGTGCTTAATCTAATTTCCGCTTTACTCATTATTAGTATGACCGCAAAACAACGTACCATCGTTCGCACTAATCTGTCCTACCAACAATTACTCTTAGCACAATTTCAAGAACACAAACATCTTCTCATTGCTCCGATTATTCTCATCAGTTTGGCATTACCACGTTTAATTCTTTCATTTGTCTCCAATTGTATGAAATCAACAACTGATGCTTGGTTACCACTCATGGGCTATTTTATCTCATTTATTCCTCCGATGTTGACATCGATTTTATTCATCTTACCATCGAAGCACTACAAAAAACAATTCACTAAATCCATGAAAACAATGCAGAATGCAATCGCATCAAGAATGCCATTCAAGCAGAATTAACACGTACTCAAAAACGAATTTTTCTGAGTATTTCCTTTCTTCTCAAGAAGAATCCTATAAATTTACATTCTGACTCCTTGCTTGTTTACGTTCTTCTATATACGTACTTCATTGTCCGCTCCCAAAATAAATTGAAAAAAATTTAGCGATCTTTCTGGCTTAGGACATCATCAAAGATTCGATCGAATTATTAGCAGAACACTGAAGAGGGAATTATCATGGATGAAGTTCTCTCTTATGAAAAGAAGATAATCAGAAATGAATCTCTATTAATATAATATATCCTCAAAACTAAACCTAATATATGTTTTAGTGTTCTCTATATTTATGCCGACTCGACTGAGGAGTTTTTCTGGTTGTACGGACTTTTTTAATAATTTATAGCGCTGCGCGGTAGTTTATATACAAGTAGCCAATTGTGCTAAAAGTTTCCTTTACTACTAAAAGAGTTGCCGAAGCCCAGTGTATCCAGTTGTTTACGTTGAACTTCTCTTGATCTTAGATGATGTTTTTCATTCACTCGTGACTTGAATTAGGGAATCGTTTGTACTGCGACCCGCGTACGTAACTGCGATTTGGTAGAGAAATGTGCAGTTAGATGATATTCACTGACTAGTGTTTTCACTATACGAATCGATACAAGATCTTTTGTCAAAATAAGATACATTGCTGTTTTCTGCGCTCTTTTATCCATCAATAAGAGCAGGAACAAGAATGTGTCGGTCATCATTCATATCTTTCGTCTATAATGGATCGGTAGCATGTTTTTTCTCTTCTATGGACATTGATTGTATAAGCAGTCTCCCATCATTCTCAATTTTACTAAGCATTTTGTTCTTAACATGCCATTGTTTTCCGGGCACTCAACCAGCGACATGTGCAAGAAAAAAAATATTTCTTTCTTCTTCTCCTCACTTCGAGCACTGACAAAGACAGGAAAGGAAAAGAAAGAAAAAAAAGAGTATTTTAAACTATAGAGAATATTTTTCTTACTGTCTTTCTTGGCTACAAACACGCGACAGCTCACTGACATTGCACACATAAAAAAGTCCATAAATTTCGTTATTTCGACAAGTTTCAATTATGTCTGACGAGCATCAAAATAGCATGGGTCCTGTTATGGTTTGTTCATACGAAGAACTTCACTTTAAACGATGTTCACGGTGATATTTCTTCTTTCAGGATGCCACACCTGAAATTCAAGAATTAAGGTACATAACTCATACAGTTATAATTGATGATTTTATTCGATCTTCGATAGCGAACGGCCTGAAATAAAACATGCAGCAATCCATGAACTACATAAAAAACACCACGAAAATCAAGTGCATCATTTCACTGAAGAACATCGTGAAAAACATATTGCTGCTTGGAAGTGAGTTTGCTTACATTTTCTGTCTGAAAATGACAATCATAGAAACTCCTAGAGTAACAAAATATGCCGAAGAAGTGGCGGCCTATGGCATCAACTATTTCATGAAGGTATTTATTGGCGATGGACTCTTCATTCATATTCGAGTTCATCGACAAGCACATCATGCTAAATACGATTTTTATTCTTTGCATGAAACATTCAAGCATGATGTTGCAACATGTGTATTCACAGAAGGTATTCATGTAAACAAAATTCAAAAGCATATTTCTATTGTGATTGTTTAGATGATCCGTTGACTTACTTCAATTATTAGGATTCATCAAGCAATTCCAAGCAACAATAAACACATTCGTATACAAATCATAATGTAGTCTATTCTCATTTTTTTTGCATTTAAAAATAACAATAAAGATCCGAATGTTTTCTGTATTTGAATACTACGATGCTGGTTTTTTTCTAAAAAGATTCCATGCGAAATAACACTAAGAGACACGACGGCAAGAATTTTAGTTGAGATCAGTCAGACATTGAACGCGGATTTGTTGTTTGTTTAAAAAGTTTATTTTTTTGCAAGTACAATGCGGTGAATAGCCATCATTCTATCAGCTTTACGTGGCAAGATTTGTTTCTTGGAATGTTTGTCGAACAAATGACGAGTTTATGTTTAAACACATGTATACTTCTTTGTGCTCCCAAACCTCTAAAAGTACAATAGGTGAAGCGAAAACACTTGAAACGTCATTTTGTTAGATTAATGCTGTAACTGCAGCTTATTTCTCCTTCGTCAACAATCGGCATGTGAATGTGTCATGGTTGGACGAATCGACAATCATCTATTTCTGTCAACTCGTTTCTTATTACGAATAGGAGAGGAAGGTAAATAAACCCATGGCAACAAGCAACAATGTACTTTTTCCTTTCCTTTAAATTCTTGCATGAATAAGTCTTTTGCTTGTGCAACTGAAATAATGTCGGCGTAACATCATTCTTCTGTTGCGATCTGTTTTATATATAGTAAATAGATTCTTCGTTTTTTTCAGAATTTGAACGGAGTATTCATACAGGAAATGGCTGGAGAAATTGCTGAACAAATGCGCAACGTTCAAAAGGTAATAAAAGTATTTGAAAGGTCAGTAGTCATAAATTTTCCTTGTTTAGAAAATTAAGTCATTGGCAATTTGTCAACAAGATGCGTAAGTTGACAAAATTTATGAATGAAAAAGAGATTGAGTTTTGCGATGTAGTTCAAACGAATTAACTATGGATTTTGGTTTTCTCAAATTCGATGAGAATGAATTGGATTCATCTACGCGTCTTTCAGAATACATTCGATTAAGTTTGAATACAAGTGCTGAAACAGTCGTCAAATTTATGAAGGATGGATGGGGTTTACCCAATCCTGACTTGATCATATCTGTCACTGGTGGTGCGAAAAGTTTCGAAATGTCCACTCGACTGAAGAAAGTATTTCAACGTGGTTTAGTCGCTGCTGCTGTTAACACCAGTAAAATACTTGTGAATATCCGAAAATGATCTACTTTCGAGTATTCATAGACGCATGGCTAATTACCGCTGGTACAAATGCAGGTGTTGTGAAAGAAGTCGGTGAGGCTCTGAATAACTATCGTTATAAGAACGAAAAACACGGACTTGATGTTCCTTGCATCGGTATTGGTAGTTGGGGTTATACAGCAGGAAATGAATTGCTCAGTAAGCCTGCTAGTATTTGGCCAACATCAATGAATGGATATTCAAAGGGATCTCATCTACTTATGAAAAGCATGCGAAGTCAAAGTTTGGACGCTATTCATATGGTTAGTTGGAAAATCTTCTAATAATAAAGAAATAATCCTACACTTTGTTTTTCATGTAATTTTTAGGACGTAGCGGATGAATATTGTGTTAGAAATTACGTAGTGAAAGAAAAATTAAAGAAACGATGTGATTTAGAACCGAATCATACTCATTTTCTGTTATTTGACGATGGTGGCACAAGTGCTGATACTGTTCTTCCTCTACGAGCCGAAATCGAAAAATATTGTCGTCACAGTTCTTCACAAACAGTTGTAGAAGACGAAACAGAACAAACACTCATACCTATTGTTATGGTTTTGGTTGAAGGTGGTCCATCATCCATTAGAACCATATGTCAAGCGCTTGAGTCAAACACACCAGTGGTCGTCGTCAAAGTATAAACATATAGTTTCATCAGGAAGGAATACTTTCAAGTTTCATTTCTTTCAAGGATTCCGGTCGCGCTGCTGATCTAGTGGCTGAACTCTATGCTTGTTACCCTGAGAATGAGAATAGTACTGGTAACAATGTGTTTCCTTTACGGCCACAAACTGCTGCTAGTAGAGGCGATTCGCGAGAAGTAGAAATCAATAAGATGTAAGTGGATAATTTATGCTGAATAATCATTTCGATTTCAATAAACTTAGTTTGACAAAAGCAAAAAATGATAATGCTTGGATTGATGAAATCAAAAGTGATCTGTGTCGAGTATTAAGCGAACGGCACGAATTAGTGACAATATTCAAATTCGACAGTAAAAAGCATAATGGTAATCTCGAAGATGCTATTCTTGAAGCTTTGTTCAATGGTAAAAATAAATTTTTTCAATCCTTTTTCACATAACTTCTTTTCCATCTAGCTGCTAAATTCTCCGGTGATACTAATGAACAACATCGACGCACCGCTGAACTTAAACTAGCTCTAGTATGTGTTAAATTTTTTTTTTTAAAATGCGTAAAACTCGACCTACGCTGCTTAGGCATGGCATAAATTTGATTATACCCAAAACTATCTTCTCACGGATACAACCATATCGAAATGGAAAGTATGTTATTGTGACTTATATGTTACACCTTTTTTACATCTCATTCAAGGAAATTAATCTTCGTCGAGCTCTGGTCGATGCACTCCGTCGTGGTCACGTTGATTTTGTTGAGTTACTGATCGAATTCGGTACATCGCTTGAGAACTTAACAGTTGCAGATCTCAAAGAATTGTACAAAACAGCAGATGTAATGAGAAGTTCATTCTCAATTGACGATACAATAANACGTAGTGAAAGAAAAATTAAAGAAACGATGTGATTTAGAACCGAATCATACTCATTTTCTGTTATTTGACGATGGTGGCACAAGTGCTGATACTGTTCTTCCTCTACGAGCCGAAATCGAGAAATATTGTCGTCACAGTTGTTCACAAACAGTTGTAGAAGACGAAACAGAACAAACACTCATACCTATTGTTATGGTTTTGGTTGAAGGTGGCCCATCATCCATTAGAACCATATGTCAAGCGCTTGACTCAAACACACCAGTGGTCGTCGTCAAAGTATAAATATATAGTTTCATCAGGAAGGAATACTTTCGAGTTTCATTTCTCTCAAGGATTCCGGTCGCGCTGCTGATCTAGTCGCTGAACTCTATGCTTGTTACCCTGAGAATGAGAATAATACTGGTAACAACATATTTCCTTTACGGCCACAAACTGCTGCTAGTAGAAGCGATTCGCGAGAAGTAGAAATTAATAAGATGTAAGTGGATAATTTATGCTGAATAATCATTTCGATTTCAATGAACTTAGTTTGACAAAAGCAAAAAATGATAATGCTTGGATTGATGAAATCAAAAGTGATCTGTGTCGAGTATTAAGCGAACGCCATGAATTAGTGACAATATTCAAATTCGATGGTAAAAAACATAATGGTAATCTCGAAGATGCTATTCTTGAAGCTTTATTCAATGGTAAATATCAGTTTTCCCAACCTTTTTTCGCATAACTTCTTTTCCATCCAGCTGCGAAATTCTCCGGTGATACTAACGAACAACATCGACGCACCGCTGAACTTAAACTAGCTCTAGTATGCGTTAAATATTTGAAAAAAAAGCGTAAAACTCGATCTATGCTGCTTAGGCATGGCATAAATTTGATTACACCCAAAACTATCTTCTCACGGATACAACCATATCAAAATGGAAAGTATGTTATTGTGACTTATGTATTACATCTTTTGCATATCTCATTCAAGGAACCTAATCTTCGTCGAGCTCTGGTCGATGCACTTCGTCGTGGTCACGTTGATTTTGTTGAGTTACTGATCGAATTTGGTACATCGCTTGAGAACTTAACAGTTGCCGACCTCAAAGAATTGTACAAAACAGCAAATGTAATAAGAAGTTCATTCTCACTTGACGATACAATAACGATTATTTTACTTTCTAGACTAGCAACGCATTGCCTCTCAAAATTCGAGCGAAACGTGATGCATCCATGAGAGATCTATTCTATTTATCATATTTTAAATCATTGGTAAGACTAAATACTGAATTATTGCTATTACACGAGATTTTCGTAGTGCAACGGCGCTATGGTTGATCGGACACTATCGTTAAAGGATGAGCAACGATTGGGTCAAAGCGCATCACGTGATCTATTTCTGTGGGCTATTTTTCTCGATCGATTTGAACTTGCCACATATCTTTGCTCGAAAACTTGGGTAAGAACGAACTGATCTAATTAACAAGTCCATAGTGCGATTTGTTTTCTAGAATTCATCAGTTGCTCCTTTATTCGGAGCGTTAATTTACCGACGAGCAGCGCGGCTCACACTTGATTCAGAAATGAAACAGCAGTACATGGGCAATGCTGAGTAATACGAAGATTTACTTGCAGTCATTTGCGTCTTCTCTTCTATAATATTTTTATAGTCAACTAGATAATTATGCAGCATCGATTATCGATCGGTGTTTTGACAATGATGAAGAATTTGCTGTTGATATGCTCAAACGACCAAGTACCGTTTTTTATAATATTACACCCTTACAATTAGCTGTTAAAAGCAATTGTCGATCATTTATTGCATCGAAATGTGTGCAAAGATATATTGACAATGAATGGTAAAAACAGTTTTGATTCACTGAGGAGATGAGTTCAATGAATTTTCAGGTATGGACACATTAACTACAAACGACAAGCGATTCATTTTCGAGTATGAATGGATTGGAAATAACTTAGCCCATATAATTATACTTTTAGGTCTTTCTTTGTTCGTTGTTTCTCCCTCTGCTCCCAATATTTTGCTTTTTTCTGCCGTATGTGCAAAAACATAAAAGAGTGAGTATGAAATTAGTCGAATGACGCGAAAATGAAATGGTCTTTCCTAGCTGGTTCGAAGTGCCCGAGATCCTTCAACAGTTAGTCAACCCACTATGATTCATAGTGTTATTCAGTAAGAAAATATTCATTTACTTGCCCATGTTCATGAAATCTAAATTTTCGAAGGCCTGGCTTAAATCGCGGAAAGGTTTATCTTGGAAAGATCGATAAAATCGCATATTTTTATCGTGCGCCTATCGTACGATTTTATTACTATACGGTAACCATACGCTGTAGAATGTTAATCATCTCTCTCTCTCTCGACTTTGCTTCTCAGATATTCTTTGTTATCTTTCTTGGACTATTCAGTTTCGTGCTTCTTGCTGATTATTTTCCATGGAATAATTATCAAGAGCAACGTTCAGGAATTCAAGGTTTACATATACCAATTCCGGAAATATTTCTTCACATTTGCCTTTGGTGTTTAGTCATAGAAGAAGCGCGTCAAGTAATGATTTTGTCGTTTAGAGAAGTTTCAATATCGAACGTTTTCTTTTCAGCTTATTTCTGTCGACTCAAAAAGAGAATTCTTTTCGAGGATATGGAATATTATCGATGTTTTAGGAATTGTCTTATATGTCATTGGTTTCATTACAAGATTTTTCGTTAATGAGTCACTTTTTACTGTTTCAAAGTAAGACGAATCGAAAAGAATGAGATTGTTGATTTTCCAATGAGCATCTTTAAGAATCTTCTTATGTCTTGATTTGATACTGTGGTATGTTCGAACATTGAACTTATTTGCTGCCTATGAGAAATTCGGTCTGAAATTATTTATGATATTCAATACTGTGAGTTGTTTAGTTTCATTTCATTCGTTCTTCTTATTTCATTGATATTCGTAGATGAGAGATCTTCTGTTCTTCATCTGTTTTATTCTGATCTTTCTATATGGCTTTTCGGTGGCATCATGGTCATTAATTAACACAACAAATCAAGTGTTCTGGAATTACAATAGTGATGGATCATTGTATAATGTCAGCACAGCCAATAATGGAAATGACCTGTGGACATGGCAGACCATACGTGATGTCACCAACTATGGTGTTTGGAAGGTCTTTGGGCAAGTCGATCCAATCGGTACGAGGAAAATTCCCGTTTTATTTGTAATTTTCATATTCTTTATTCGTTTAGATGGTAATGACTCATATTCGGACGTGGCCTTTGTTTTAGCAATATTATTCGTTGCCATTGCCAACGTGCTTCTTCTCAACGTACTTGTAGCTTTATTTAAGTATGGAGAAAAATATAGTCATTGAGAAATGTCAATTGTCTACTCTTCGTTGTAGTCTCACAATTCAAAATGTACAAAATCAATCTCACGTCTTGTGGCGATATCAACGATTTTTGCTTGTTGCGGAATATCGAGACAAACCTCTATTACCACCACCCTTTAATATTTTTTACTACCTTTTTGTTTTTCTCCGATATATTATCAGAAAAATGAAGAATCTTTGTCGCCGTTGTCGACATGGCGCAACGGGTAATGTTCTTCACGAATGATTGTATATATTCTATTTTCCAAAATCGACTAGTTTCTGGTGATAATGTACCAATCGATCGAATTGACGTCAGTGAGAGTATTATTCAAAGCGAAGAATTCAAAAGTAACCAGTTTTTACGTAATTATTTATTTCCTTTTTCTTCCTATTCGTATAATACAGTTACCGATGCCATGCAACGTGAAAGTGCTATAGCGGACGACTACTGGGGATATACATTGAAACACGGAAAGAAAGATCCAATGGAAATTGCATTACATGATATTGAAGAAAAGTAAGAGGTTTTGAAAGATTTTGCCTATATTACACGTTGTGTTTCCTAAGACTTCATGACGTAAGACAACAATTACAAATGATTCATATTGGTAGCAATAAGAATAATTATCAACCATTGGTAATAGTCCACGAGAGATATTTTCATTTTCAATCTTCTTTTTGATTCTATTTAGAGTAATGATCGAAATTCTTGCCAGTCAGAAGATTAGTAATGAAGTTGGTTTATTATTACTTTATTCAATAAAATAAAGGACATGTGATTATCAGTTCTAAAAGGATTTCTCGTAGTGACACTCGTAACCAAATACGAAAAGAAGGAAAATTACGATAAAATTTGCTGTTCGTTAGTGTATAATGTAACAATTTCTTGTCGCTCAAACCAAGCAAATCCTGTTTATTATTGACAAATTTGTCTTGATCTCCAAACAATGCGAGAACTTCGAGATGCCTCAATTTCGGGAAAATTTCTTCGTAAATCATCGAGAGATTCTGTGAATGATTGAAAGTAGCCATCTAGTATGTTTTGATCAATGCTTATAAAAAGTTTCTTTGTATTCGGAAAAAGTCATGTACGAATCTCGATCAAGAGACTTATCGTTTGTCATATTCTACGCTCATTGATATATTCACATTTGTGATTTTCTTTCTTATTCGGGTTGGAAACCGCATGCGACATAGTTGAATTACTGAACTGAATTCATACCAACTCCAGAATTCTAGTGCATGAAAATTAGGTGACCGCGCAACAATTATAGCCATCTATTTTAATGCATCCGATGAACAACAGTCCAAATCCTCTGACTGTCGATCTGTATTAATGAAGTATTCGAATTTCTCCTGACGAGTGAAGTTTTGTGTGAGACTGCAAAATTTGCCATGGTTTGAGAAGTCTTTATCATAGAGAGTGATTCCAATAATCGATCGTGATTGCAGACGGTTCTGAAAGTTTAAAGAAAAATTGTGTCCTGTTTCGGAATCGAGTTATAGATTAACATCTATCTAGTCAAATTCGACGATGCACCACGAGATATATTGTTCAGCACATCTTCGTTCGGGGAAAAAATTGAAAGTTCACATAGTGATGGTATTACCAGAGATTCCCTCAAGGATCTATTCTGTTCACCATGATGTCTATTTATGATTTTGAAAGAATTCACATTGGTGATGTTCAAAAAGTGTAGGAGATCGAATAAAACGAATATTCTCAAAGTCGAAAGCATTAATCCGGCAGAAAACTCTTCCCTATCAGGTCAACGTAATATATATGTGGTCGAACAATTTCCCGAAACCTTTGATTAAACTTGCTAAATCTATACAGTGGATCACATTTGTGTAAATAAGAAAATCTTAGTAGCAATAGTTCATCGGGCAACGATTCGAAGTGCGCCATCTATTTATTACAACATTAACAATGCAATGACCGCGAGAAAGATGCGCGCGTGTTGTATACTAGCTAACAGAAAATCTCATAACATGGACTATCACGGAATACAAAAGAAAAAGGAAAGAATGAAGTATGGTTGCCAGTTTAACATATGTGTATATGCATGAGCAGAATATTCAGGCGTTGCTCAACAGTACGAGTAATATGTATAAATAAAAAATCTAAGTATTCCAAAGATAACGATTACCGTAGTGAAAATAAAACAAATGCTGCCTATCGGCATCTTATTCGACTATGTTACATGTTGTCAATGCACAGAAGACAAAAAGAAAACATTAACGTTATCGTATGTAAGAATCAAGAAGAGGAGTGTAAGTTTGTCTCTTACATTCCACTTTTGTTATTTCATACGCGCGTGTGCACGTGGACTTGCCTTTTCTTCCATTGATAACAAACTGTGTTTCAAATGGTCTTCACTATTATCGTGCATTTGGATGTGAAAAGTGAACATATCGATAAAGTAAAAGCAAAACTGATTGAAGCAAATCGTGTCTATGCTAAAGACAAGGGAACTATCGACTGGTTCGTCAGCCAAGGTAAAAGCAATACACTAATCTGTAATTTGTACTCTACTATATTCTTCTCTCACAGATGTAAATGATCCAACGAAGTTTGCTATCGTTGAACGTTACGAACAGCGAAGTGATTTGCAAACCCACATTAACAATCCATATTACAAAGAGTTTGGTCGCTATGTAAAACCATTGTTAACTAAATCAATAGTACGTTCGTTTATCATCATTATTTTTGGATTTTAATTCTTTTTCTCTGTAGGAACTTCATAGTGTCGAAGAATTGGATACATCAAAAGAAGTTGAAGTTCCTCCGCAAACGTGGTCGGATGAAGCAGAACAATAAACTTTTCATTGTATCTTCTTCTCTTGAATTGAAAGAAAACTTTACATAATTACGCTATATCAAATTCACACATCGCTTCTAGAATCACGGACATATGATCGTGAAAAGTACATGGTGACATATCTCCAGTATTACGTTGAGCTTTAATTGACTACTATGTTCTAATCCAAAGAAGTCAATCAATAACACAAAATCGACAATTTCTCTTGTCTTTATGCTTTCCTTCTTTGATGCGATGAGTGACATACTCTATTGAAGATTATTTTTATTTAACGATATATCACCGACAATTTTTCAAATTCATCTTTTTATTTGCTATCCTTTTAATTTTAGGAGCAAGTTTGATAGTGTAGTTCTGACAACTATTAGAAACTTTGCGCGAACGTAATCGGTCAGGAATATATATATGAGAGATAACTTTTCTGGTTACTCGTTTTCATTTTCTTCTATAACTAAGGAAAGAATATGAGTAAATCTCTTTTTATTAAACTCAAAAACAATATATTATTATGTGTTTGTGATCAATCATAATTTGACGTCATTTAAAATGTCATTCGATTATTTTACAACTTGAAAATCATGTTGACAGTATTCTTTCATGACAACTCTACAACAACATGCACAGCTTATTTGAGAACATCATCATGCGTCACTGTTTTGATTGATCGTATAAACAACAGGTGTATATTATACTTGACAATTTTAACAGATCTTTTGCTCATATTTTGACTACATTGGTAGGGATATACACTCAGATTGGCATGCACATTTAATACGAAAAATGAATTCTCGAGTGAAATTGATTATTGCAGTAGTGATTATTGCAATAGTGATAGCAGTTATCGTTGCACCAACGGTTGTTTTTGTTCAGAAGAAAAAGAAACAAGGTCAGTCACCAGGTAGCCAGATGATTGCATTTTTTTGTAGGAAGTGAAATTGAACAGGTCTACAAGAAATTAAAGTTATCCAGGTGTAAGTTTTCATAGTTTAGATACTCCCTTTACTCTTTTATCCGTTAAACATTCTCATTGTCTTTCATTTGGCCTGGAATTGAAAAAATTGCATATTGGTAAATAAATTCATAGATTTAGTGATCTGATGTACCGAAGTATACAGTCTTGCTCTTCCCAACAACATGCATAGTAAACAGTGCAGAATGACAACTAAATGAAAATTCATGACCAGCAAAAGAAAACAATATATCACATACATGCTGACTCTTTTATTCACTATGAAGATTAAATTTCATACCTTTTATTCACTTTCCACCGTAAAACGTTTTTTTCAAAATATTATGCATCTCTTTTTCTTTTTTTTTAACATTTCCAATACCCTCAACACTCATTTCCACGTCCTCCGTGAAATAATCTACTCATAAAAAGCTACTCTATACACACAATATAGATAATTAAATATATTTCTTTATCTTTCTTTCTTTGCTCGCTGGCTTTATCTAATTTCTCCCATTCTATCAAGAAATACAGAAAAAAAGACCCAATATGACCCGTTAAAGCGCTAGATAAATCTAAGTAAACGAACGAAGCTAAGGGAGTATATAAACTATGAAAATGTGTATACCGGGATAACTTCAATTTCTTGT
The DNA here is from genome assembly GCA_905250025.1 of Adineta ricciae. Classification (NCBI taxonomy): domain Eukaryota; kingdom Metazoa; phylum Rotifera; class Eurotatoria; order Adinetida; family Adinetidae; genus Adineta; species Adineta ricciae. Next base: position 89,468 of record CAJNOJ010000272.1, read on the forward strand.
GGACCCCTCTGAAATTCTATTTGTTGATCAGTTCAAACAACAACGATTTACAATGTACCAAACGCGACTACCATATTTGTAGCAAATGAATCTTCGAGTTCAATCGGCAGTCAATCGACAACGGTGATGACCGAGACAAACAAATGTAGGTGTTGCGTACTAACTTCATTACAGCGAAAACTAGTTTAGAAAGAGATTTTCTATCGGAAAGTGATACACTTCATTGTTGAGAGATGTTCATAGATGCAAATTGAAGTTACATCGATATATATCTTGTAACTTGACCGTTCGTCATGAAACCGATAACGATAGTCTGGAATGATTAGCTGATATTTATTTTGTATGTAGTATGGAGAAGCACAGAAAAAGTGAGTATTGCCCGGCGAAGTCATACAGCCACCGTTCTACCAAATGGGACAGTACTAGTTGTAGGTGGATACGGTGATACTGGTACTCTCCACAGCACTGAGTTATATAATAATTCAAACGAGACCTGAACACCAATGGCAAATATGGTCACTGCACGAATATATCACACAGCATCCCTCTTATCAAATGAAACAATACTGGTTATAGGTGGATCTAATACTACTGTTACTCACAGAAGTGTTGAACTGTACGATCGATCATCTAACACCTGGACACCAAAAGCAGATTTGATCAGTCCAAGAGAATACCACACTGCATCCATCTTAGCAGACGGAAGAGTGCTAGTTACTGGTGGGTGGGCTGGCTCGAGTACATCCGACAGCGCTGAATTGTATGATCCATTCAACGACACTTGGACGTCAGCAGGATACATGAGCACTAGACGTCAAAGTCACACAGCAACTGTGTTGAAGAATAAACTAGTGTTAATTGTGGGTGGTAAGAGCACACTGCACGGTGGTTTTCTCGACAGTGCTGAATTATATAATCCGTCCACGGGCAGTTGGACAACAACAAAAAGTATGCGTACAGCACGACTATTTCACACAGCAACCCTCTTAGCGGACGGAACGGTGTTGGTTATAGGTGGATCTCGTGGTGATGCTTCTCTGAACAGTGTTGATCTATACAATCCATCGACTGGCACTTGGACAAAAAGAGCAAGCATGAGTATTCCACGAGAATACCACACGACGTCTGTTTTAGAAGACAGTCGATTGTTAGTCGCAGGTGGTTATTCGAATAACAATATACTAAGCAGCGCTGAAATATACAATACATCGGCTGACACTTGGATGCCAAGAGGAAAGATGAATTCGGAACGATGCTATCATACAGCATCCGTTTTAACAAATGGAGCTGTCTTAGTTGCTGGCGGAGAAGATAACCGACAAGTTATCGTGAGCAGCGCTGATTTATTTGACTAGGATCATACAGAAGAGCGTTTTATTTTCAAACTAATTTATCGTGTCTGATGTTGTAAGCGTATTATGTACTGTCTATTGCTTTTAATTTTTAAGTTTGTAATAAACAAGATCGTGTAAAAATAGAACATTTCGAGTGCGCGCTTTATTTAAGCACATCGAAGGATCTATGCCAGTATATAACGTCAGGCCGCAATTCTCGACTGTGATATTTCAATTCTGACCGAACACTGCAATACGAACAAAGAACTACGTTGCGAAACAGTTTCATTAAATTGCAGAAGCTGATTTAATATTTGATGAAAAGATTAGACGAGGTATCGACATACATTTTATAATAGGAATCGATGGAGAACTATGTTGCTTTTTGTTCTCAATGTAAGTACAGATGTTATAACTTTTATATCATTCTAATGAAAATATACCCATGACGATTATATAGACACTTTTTAAAAAGCACGAAAAGCTCTTTTTCTTGGCCATACAGCTATTAAAAGGAAAAAAAGGAGGTAAAAACAACTTCAAATTTCTTGTATTGACTATGCATCTTGGTAAAGCGTAAGTTCTTCTATTCAGAAGAACCGCATCTACAATCGGTCTGCTTTTCCAAAGCCATGGCAATAAATATATCTACAACTGATAATTACATTATCTACAGGTGTAATTTCATACTGATTATCAGTTCGTGTCATCAACAATCAATTCCATGCTGACAAGTCACTCGTAATTGTACAGCCTTCTAAAAAGCCAAAAGAGAAGCATAACTTTCGTTACTTTGTATGTTTCGTAGAGTTTTTGCAGTGACTGTCTTTGTTCAGCACATCGCATCATGTGGAATGCGAGACAACACTCGCTATGATGTGCTGTTTTACCTATATACCGCATAGAATTGATTAGAAGCAAATACAAGATCAGTGAACTTCTGATTTTCGTTTTTGAGTTTTTTTTTGTGAGAAACAAACGTTCTTCTAATCTGCAGCCAATGCTCACTTCCTATTGGGCGACGCAAACGTTACTTTCGTCGATTATATGTAAACTGTTATTTTCCACGCGGTAATACTCCTGTTTGTGTTTTATTGCAAACGTGTAGTAAACATTTTTATTAAAAAGAGCGAAAATATCGTCAAATACGTTTTGCTTTCCTTCTTTGCATCTACCGCAGTCGATTGTTTTTTGGTTCGCTAACAGGTAGGGCCGTACAGACATAAACGCGTCGGCTACGATCGAATGTCGAAAGATTTTTATATAAAATCTTTTTGTAGTATTCAAATATATATCCAGAAACTTTTCATTTGCTTTTTCATTGAGAAACTTCAATTCTTTGGAATTTTAGACGCTGAGGGTGTGGGTGAAAGCATTATGGAAGATTTGGCGAGCGTAAATATTACAGAAGCTCAATCTATAGGGAACAGACAGATAGACAACCTCTTCTTTATATATAAAGGTCAGGGAATGCTATTCGCCAGCCTCATAATTTGCCTGCCGCAAGCGTGTTGTTCACTTTTTTTCGCAACAAAGTAGATGTTGACCCTTCTCTGGACCTCAGGAAGTACCGTGGATAGTTTGGTGATGAAAGCTCTTACAGGGAGTGAATGTATAGCGAACAGACAAACGAACAAACCTTCTTCTTTATATTTATAGACTGAACGTTTTTCATTGAACTCTGTCGATCAACATGTCATATATATGCGCCGGGCAGAATTAAGTTTTAGGCAAAGTTGAATTCGAATTTGAAATGATGAAAATACAAAAACTCAAAATAAATGTTCGAAAGGATTAACAACTATTGAAACTTATTTTGAGAAGAGGTAAGGTGCGCGAGCTGTTTCCTATACAATTCGAAGTAGATGACAAAAAGATCATATGTGTATCACTCGCAGTGTTCTGTTTATGCGCATAAATAGTTAAAATGTAGATCAATGATTAGTCGCATATGAAGATCATGACAGGAAAAAAACATGTAACTCATTTCAATGACAGTTGTTACGGAAATTTTAGCGATACTTGGGCTCATTTCACATAATATGCAAAACAAAGAGTAATCAATAAACTTCAATGACTTTTTTATTTTTTTTCTTTGCACAGACAGGAAGGAAACAAAGGAAGCGAACGCATATTTCCACTCCCCTCCAGTAAAAATTTTTGAAAGAATATATTCAGATAGAGAAATTCTTTTCTGAAAAATTCTTTATGCGTAAAAAGCTCTTTTTTATCAATTATCTGGACGTTTAATTGCGCACAAAACGTTAAGGAACTATTTCTACATCATTGCAATGAGAAGAAAAAGGGAAAAACTCATGAGTTCAGAAGATGCAATGAGATGCATCGAAACGTATAGTTTTGAATTAGTTATAGGGTAAGCGAGCGAATTTTTTTGAGAAGTACGATTTTTACGCAATTGTCTCCAGGGAGGAAAAACATATTTTGATGGCTGTAGATAGTTGCGTGAAGTTGTTAGGTAATGTAATTATACTTTTGGATAGAACTCACCGAGATCCACCTGGCACACAATAAACGACAATTGGCACGCCTTCTCAGATGAATCGTATTTAGAAAAGATCGAATCCATGAGCAACTACATCTACATATTGTCTATAGGCTATTGGAGACGAGAGATCGTGCTATACACTAAATTCACAACAACATACAGTATTCTGCATTATTGTAGTTAATTTTTTCTTTGTGCTGAGAGCTTTGCGTTGTTCTTCTGAAGAACGGAGCATTTATTCTACACTACGATGTCGTCAGTGGGTGTGAGAAAATATATAAAAGAATGTTCTCTTCCAAGCAAATTTATTTACTTTGTTCGTATCTTACAGAAAAGTGGTCTACTAATTCTAATCAAACTATAAACAGTCAAACTCATCCTCTCGTTTGACAACCAGGATGCTGCACAGGTATGTTTTCTAATAAAATACTTTGATCACATTTGAAAGATATTTTGTACTGGAAAGTGAATTTAAGTAGACAGACGTTCGTGTTTCACATAGAGTTAAGTCTATCCTTCGAATAGGTGAATGTGCTTTGTTTCCACTGAAAATGACGTTCTCATTCTTCATAGGAGTCGATCAGTTGATGGCGATTGCGTCCCGTGTCAATTCAAGAATTTAGAGCTGAAGCCGAATGCGAGTCGAATGATCTGGAAGAATATCAATGATAAATTACGATCAAGTCGAGTCAGTCAGCGTGAACTCTTCGAATTATCTGAAATAGAGCAACTCAGTAGTTTCGAACGTAAAATTGCTTATTTTATTCGTTTCCATTTGCGAGATATTCTAACAACTGATCATCGTCATGTATGGTTCTATATCCAAACAAAATCGATCGATGAAATTGAGGATCATAGTCAAATATTTAAGACAACACCCGATGAAATAAATGTAGTTTATAGTTTTGGTTCCCTACTATCCCATGATACGTTCATGGGCCATTTTAACCATCGATCGCTTGCTCGTATTCAAGTTATGAAATTTCCCAAAGCAATTATGCTAGATACAACAACACATCGCTTGACAGTACCAATAAAGTATATTCATCCACAGGTGTTAATCAATCATAAAACTAATGATAACTCGATACAAATTATTTTCATGCTGAAAGCAGCGCCAATTGTTGAAGAAAAGAGAGATGTATATTGGTAAGAAATAGTTTCGTTGTGGGACTTTGTATTCGTTTCCGTTATTTGTCTATCTAGTGAAAACAAACGATTAGTGACTGAAGTGCCTAAGTGCAGTGATTTACTCGTACGATTTTTTCCTGCCAGCACGGCGTGGGTGTTTTTACGTGATTTACCCATCGCTGGCTATTCTCGAAGATCAACGGATAGCGTACTACATATCAATTTCGCTCTTTTCGATTGGAGAGTAGCTTCGAATGATCATTCANTACTTTCTAGACTAGCAACGCATTGCCTCTCAAAATTCGAGCGAAACGTGATGCATCCATGAGAGATCTATTCTATTTATCATATTTTAAATCATTGGTAAGACTAAATACTGAATTATTGTCATTACATGAGATTTCCGTAGTGCAACGGCGCTATGGTTGATCGAACACTATCGTTAAAGGATGAACAACGATTGGGCAAAAGCGCATCACGTGATCTATTTCTCTGGGCTATTTTTCTCGATCGATTTGAACTTGCCACGTATCTTTGCTCGAAAACTTGGGTAAGAACGAAATGATCTAAATGACAAGTCAATAGCATGATTTGTTTTCTAGAATTCATCAGTTGCTCCTTTGTTTGGAGCGCTAATCTACCGACGAGCGGCACGGCTCACACTTGATTCGGAAATGAAACAACAGTACATGGGCAATGCTGAGTAAGACGAAAATTTACTTGTGGTCATTTGCGTCTTCGTCTCTTCTGTAATATGTTTATAGTCAACTAGATAATTATGCAGCATCGATTATCGATCGGTGTTTTGACAATGACGAAGAATTTGCTGTTGATATGCTCAAACGGCCAAGTACCGTTTTTTATAATATTACACCCTTACAATTAGCTCTTAAAAGCAATTGTCGATCATTTATTGCATCGAAATGTGTGCAAAGATATATTGACAATGAATGGTAAAAACAGCTTTGATTCACTGAGGAGATGAGTTCAATGAATTTTCAGGTATGGGCACATTAACTACAAACGACAAGCGATCCATTTTCGAGTATGAATGGATTTGAAATAACTTAGCCCATATAATTATATTTTTAGGTCTTTCTTTGTTCGTTGTTCCTCCCTCTGCTCCCAATATTTTGCTTTTTTCTGCCGTATGTGCAAAAACATAAAAGAGTGAGTATGAAATTAGTCGAAAGACGCAAAAATGAAATGGTCTTTCATAGCTGGTTCGGAGTGCTCGGGATCCTTCAACAATTAGTCAGCCCACTATGATTCATAGTGTTATTCAGTAAGAAAATATTTATTTACTTGCCCATGCTCATGAAATCTACATTTTCGAAGGCCGGGCTTAAATCGCGGAAGGGTTTATCTTGGAAAGGTCGATAAAATCGCATATTTTTATCGTGCGCCTATCGTACGATTTTATTACTATACGGTAACCACACGCTGTAGAATGTTAATCATCTCTCTCTCAACTTTGCTTCTCAGATATTCTTTGTTATCTTTCTTGGACTATTCAGTTTCGTGCTTCTTGCTGATTATTTTCCATGGAATAATTATCAAGAGCAACGTTCAGGAATTCAAGGTTTACATATACCAATTCCGGAAATATTTCTGCACATTTGCCTCTGGTGTTTAGCCATAGAAGAAGCGCGTCAAGTAATGATTTTGTCGTTTAGAGAAGTTTCAATATCGAACGTTTTCTTTTCAGCTTATTTCTGTCGACTCAAAAAGAGAATTCTTTTCGAGGATATGGAATATTATCGATGTTTTAGGAATTGTCTTATATGTCATCGGTTTCATTACAAGATTTTTCGTTAATGAGTCACTTTTTACTATTTCAAAGTAAGATGAATCGAAAACAAATGAGATTGCTGATTTTCCAATGAGCATTTTAAAGAATCTTCTTATGTCTTGATTTGATACTGTGGTATGTTCGAACATTGAACTTATTTGCTGCCTATGAGAAATTCGGTCTGAAATTATTTATGATATTCAATACTGTGAGTTGTTTAGTTTCATTTCATTCGTTCTTCTTATTTCATTGATATTCGTAGATGAGAGATCTTCTGTTCTTCATCTGTTTTATTCTGATCTTTCTATATGGCTTTTCGGTGGCATCATGGTCATTAATTAACACAACAAATCAAGTGTTCTGGAATTACAATAGTGATGGATCATTGTATAATGTCAGCACAGCCAATAATGGAAATGACCTGTGGACATGGCAGACCATACGTGATGTCACCAACTATGGTGTTTGGAAGGTCTTTGGGCAAGTCGATCCAATCGGTACGAGGAAAATTCCCGTTTTATTTGTCATTTTCATATTCTTTATTCGTTTAGATGGTAATGACTCATATTCAGATGTGGCCTTTGTTTTAGCAATATTATTCGTTGCTATCGCCAACGTGCTTCTTCTCAACGTACTTGTAGCTTTATTTAAGTATGGAGAAAAATATAGTCATTGAGAAATGTCAATTGTCTACTCTTCGTTGTAGTCTTACAATTCAAAATGTACAAAATCAATCTCACGTCTTGTGGCGATATCAACGATTTTTGCTTGTTGCGGAATATCGAGACAAACCTCTATTACCACCACCCTTTAATATCTTTTACTACCTTTTTGTTTTTCTCCGATATATTATCAGAAAAATGAAGAGTCTTTGTTGCCGTTGTCGACGTAGCGCAACAGGTAATGTTCGTCACGAATGATTGTATATATTCTATTTCCCAAAATCGACTAGTTTCTGGTGATAATGTACCAATCGATCGAATTGACGTCAGTGAGAGTATTATTCAAAGAGAAGAATTCAAAGGTAATCAGTTTTTACGTAATTATGTATTTCCTTTTTCTATTCTATTCGTATAATACAGTTACCGATGCCATGCAACGTGAAAGTGCTATAGCGGACGACTATTGGGGATATACATTGAAACACGGAAAGAAAGATCAAATGGAAATTGCATTACATGATATTGAAGAAAAGTAAGAGGCTTCGCAAGATTTGACCTATATTACATGTTGTGTTTCGTAAGACTTCATGACGTAAGACAACAATTACAAATGATTCATACTGGCAGTAATAATAATAACTATCAACCATTGGTAATAGTCCACGAAAGATATTTCCATTTTCAATCTTCTTTTTGATTCTATTTAGAATAATGATCGAAATTCTTGCGCGTCAGAAGATTAGTAATGAAGTTGGTTTATTATTATTTTATTCAATAAAATAAAGAACATGTGGTTATCAGTTCTAAAAGGATTTCTCGTAGTGACACTCGTAACCAAATACGAAAACAAGGAAAATTACGATAAACTTTGCTGTTCGTCAGTGTATAATGTAACAATTTCTTGTCGCTCAAACTAAGCAAATCCTGTTTGTTATTATCAAATTTGTCTTGATCTCGAAACAATGCGAGAACTTCGAGATGCCTCAATTTCGGAAAAATTTCTTCGTAAATCATCGAGAGATTCAGTGAATGGTTGAAAGCAGCCATCCAGTATGTTTTGATCAATGCTTATAGGGACTGATCGTTTGTCATATCCCACGCTCATTGATATATTCACATCTGTGATTTTCTTTCTTATTCCGGTTGGAAACCGCGCATGCAACATAGTTGAATTACTGAACTGAATTCATACCAACTCCAGAATTCTAGTGCATGCAAATTAGGTGACCGCGCAACAATCATAGCTACCTATTTTAATACATCCGATAAACAACAGTTAATGAAATCATTCTCAAATATGGTACGAAGATTTTCGAGGATTAATTCTTTCTTTAATTCAAAGCTCGTTGGTATTGATGATATATGCATGCGTTGACAATGTTTTGCACTTGTATAATTGTCGCAGACTGAGTTTCGAAGAGAATTCAAAGGGAGTTACTGCTCGTTGGCAAAGAGCAAGTTCAAATCCTCTGGCTGTCGATATGTATTAATGAAGTATTCGAATTTCTCCAGACGAGTGAAGTTTTGTGTGAGACTGCAAAGTTTGTCATAGTTTGAGAAGTCTTTATCATAAAGATTGATTCCGATATTCGTTCGTGATTGTAGACGGTTCTGAGAGTTTTTAAAAAAGAATTGTGCCCTGTTTCGAAGTTGAGAGATCTGTGAATTCTACAGAGAGCTTAATTGATAAATCTAATTGCTCAACATTTACAAACAGTCTCAGTAAGTCGACGAATGTTTTCACCGAGTGTACATTGGTACAAAGCTGTTTCATGTATGGCATCGGTAAAGCTTTACATGTTTCTAACTTGCCATATCTAAAAAGAGTAACATCTATTTAGTCAAATTCGACGATGCACTACGAGATATATTGTTCAGCACACCTTCGTTTGGGGAAAAAAATTGAAAGTTCACATAGTGATGGTATTACCAAAGCTACCCTCAAGAATCTATCCTGTTCATTATGGTGTATATTTCTGATTGTGAGTGACTTCAAATTGGCGAAATAACGTAGATGATTTTGAAAGAATTCACATTGGTGATGTTCAAAAAGTGTAAGAGATCGAATAAAACGGATGTTCTCAAGAGGTATATGTTCATAAAATAGTCGAAAGCATTAATACGGCAGAAAACTCTTCCCTGTCAGGGCAACGATTCGAAGTGCGTCATCTATTTATTACAACATTAACAATGCAATGACTGCGAGAAACATGCGCGCGTGTTGTATACTAGCTAACAGAAAATCTCATAACATGAACTCGCGGAATACAAAAGAAAAAGGAAAGAATGAAGTATGATTGCTAGTTTAGCATATGTGTACATACATGGTGCCGAGTGACATGCATGAGCAGAATATTCAGACGTTGGAAACGATCTTGAGAAGTTGCTCGGCCATGTAGGCGTCTGAGATTGAATTCTAGTAATGCTACGAAATTACTGCATTGAACAAAAGAGCTAGGCGCAGTAAACACAATAACTTTGAGGTCATATGTTATGACAAGGACTTCATCGATACGCAGAGCACTTTTCATGTATATGTAGTCGCCTTACAGTCTTATGCATTTTTTGAACTCAACAGTACGAGTAATATGTATAAATAAATCGAAGTGTTCCAAAGATAACGGCTACCGTAGTGAAAATAAAACAAATGCTGCCTATCAGTATATTATTCGACTGTGTTATATGGAGTCAATTCACAGAAGACAAAAGAAAACATTAACGTTATCGTATGTAAGAATCAAGAAGGGGAGTGTAGGTTTTTCTCTTTCATTCGAATTACTTTTGTTATTTCATACGCACGTGTGCACGTGGACTTGCCTTTTCTTCCATTGATAACAAACTGTGTTTCAAATGGTCTTCACTATTATCGTGCATTTGGATGTGAAAAGTGAACATATCGATAAAGTAAAAGCAAAACTGATTGAAGCAAATCGTGTCTATGCTAAAGACAAGGGAACTATCGACTGGTTCGTCAGCCAAGGTAAAAGCAATACACTAATCTGTAATTTGTACTCTACTATATTCTTCTCTCACAGATGTAAATGATCCAACGAAGTTTGCTATCGTTGAACGTTACGAACAGCGAAGTGATTTGCAAACCCACATTAACAATCCATATTACAAAGAGTTTGGTCGCTATGTAAAACCATTGTTAACTAAATCAATAGTACATTCGTTTATCATCATTATTTTTGAATTTTAATTCTTTTTCTCTGTAGGAACTTCATAGTGTCGAAGAGTTGGATACATCAAAAGAAGTTGAAGTTCCTCCGCGAACGTGGTCGGATGAAGCAGAACAATAAACTTTTCATTGTATCTTCTTCTCTTGAATTGGAAGAAAACTTGACCTAATTACGCTATATCAAATTCACACACAGCTTCTAGAACTTCTATTCTATAAAATGAATGGATAGTATTAACTGTAGTGACACACCATTTTGTCACGGACATATGATCTTGAAAAGTACATGGTGACGTATCTCTAGTATTACGTTGAGCTTTGATTGACTACCATGTTTTAATCCAAAAAAATCAATCAATAACACAAAATCGACAATTTCTCTTGTCTTTATGCTTTCCTTCTTTCTTGCATTTCTTCCTTTTATGCGATGAGTGACATACTCTATTGCAGATTATTTTTATTTAACGATATATCACCGACAATTTTCGAAATTCATCTTTTTATTTGCTATCCTTTTAATTTTAGGAGTAATTTTGATAGTGTAGTTCCGACAACTATTAGAAACTTTACGCAAACGTAATCGGTCAGGAATATATATATAAGAGATAACTTTTCTAGTTACTCGTTTTTGTTTTCTTCTATAACTAAGGAAAGAATATGAGTAAATCTCTTTTTATTAAACTCAAAAACAAGATATTATCATGCGTTTGTGATCAATCATAATTTGACGTCATTTGAAATGTCATTCGATTATTTTACAGCTTGAAAGTCATGTTGACAGTATTCTTTCATGACAACTCTTTATTTGAGAACATCATCATGCGTCACTGTTTTGATTGATCGCATAAACAACAGGTGTAATTATATTATACTTGACAATTTTAACAGATCTTTTGCTCATATTTTGACTATCTTGGTATAGGGATATACATTCAGATTGGCATGCACATTTAATACGAACAATGAATTCTCGAGTGAAATTGATTATTGCAGTAGTGATCGTTGCAATAGTGATAGCAGTTATCGTTGCACCAACAGTTGTTTTTGTTCAGAAGAAAAAGAAACAAGGTCAGTCACGAGGTAGCCAGATGATTGCATTTTTTTGTAGGAAGTGAAATTCAACAGGTCTACAAGAAATTAAAGTTATCCTGGTGTAAGTTTTCATAGTTTAGATACTCCCTTTACTCTTTTATCCGTTAAACATTCTCATTGTCTTTCATCTGATCTGGAATTGAAAAAATTGCATATTGATAAATAAATTCATAAATTAAGTGATCTGATGTACCGAAGTATACAATCTTGCTCTCCCCAACAACATGCATAGTAAACAGTGCAGAATGACAACTAAATGAAAATTCATGACCAGCAAAAGAAAACAAGATACCACATACAGGCTGACTCTTTTATTCACTATGAAGATTAAATTTCATACTTTTTATTCACTTTCCACCGTAAAACGTTTTTCTTCAAAATATTATGCATATCTTTTTCTTTTTTTCAACATTTCCAATACCCTCAACGCTCACTTCCAGGTCCTCCGTGAAATAATCTACTCATAAAAACCTACTCTATATACACAATATAAATAATTAAATATACTTCTTTATCTTTCTTTCTTCGCTCGCTGGCTTTATCTATTTTCTTCCATTCTATCAAGAAATACAGAACAAAAGACCCAATATGACCCGTTAAAGCGCTAGATAAATCTAAGTAAACGAACGAAGCTAAGGGAGTATATAAACTATGAAAATGTGTATACCGGGATAACTTAAATTTCTTGTGGACCCCTCTGAAATTCTATTTTTTGATCAGTTCAAACAACAACGATTTACAATGTACCAAACGCGACTACCACATTTGTAGCAAATGAATCTTCGAGTTCAATCGGCAGTCAATCGACAACGGTGATGACCGAGGCAAAGAAATGTAGGTGTTGCGTACTAACTTCATTCCAGCGAAAACTAGTTTAGAAAGTGATTTTCTATCGGAAAGTGATACACATCATTGTTGAGAGATGTTCATAGATGCAAATTGAAAAGTTACATCGATATATATCTCGTAACTTGACCGTTGGTCATGAAACCGATAACGATAGTCTGGAATGATTAGCTGATATTTATTTTGTATGTAGTATGGAGAAGCACAGAAAAAGTGAGTATTGCCCGGCGAAGTCATACAGCCACCGTTCTACCAAATGGGACAGTACTAGTTGTAGGTGGATACGGTGATACTGGTACTCTCCACAGCACTGAGTTATATAATAATTCAAACGAGACCTGAACACCAATGGCAAATATGGTCACTGCACGAATATATCACACAGCATCCCTCTTATCAAATGAAACAATACTGGTTATAGGTGGATCTAATACTACTGTTACTCACAGAAGTGTTGAACTGTACGATCGATCATCTAACACCTGGACACCAAAAGCCGATTTGATCAGTCCAAGAGAATACCACACTGCATCCATCTTAGCAGACGGAAGAGTGCTAGTTACTGGTGGGTGGGCTGGCTCGGGTACATCCGACAGCGCTGAATTGTATGATCCATTCAACGACACTTGGACGTCAGCAGGATACATGAGCACTAGACGTCAAAGTCACACAGCAACTGTTTTGAAGAATAAACTAGTGTTAATTGTGGGTGGTAAGAGCACACTGCACGGTGGTTTTCTCGACAGTGCTGAATTATATAATCCGTCCACGGGCAGTTGGACTACAACAGAAAGTATGAGTACAACACGACTATTTCACACAGCAACCCTCTTAGCGGACGGAACGGTGTTGGTTATAGGTGGATCTCGTGGTAATGCTTCTCTGAACAGTGTTGATCTATACAATCCATCGACTGGCACTTGGACAAAAAGAGCAAGCATGAGTATTCCAAGAGAATACCACACGACGTCTGTTTTAGAAGACGGTCGATTATTAGTCGCAGGTGGTTATTCGAATAACAATATACTAAGCAGCGCTGAAATATACAATACATCGGCTGATACTTGGATGCCAACAGGAAAGATGAATTCGGAACGATGCTATCATACAGCATCCGTTTTAACAAATGGAGCTGTCTTAGTTGCTGGCGGAGAAGATAACCGACAAGTTATCATGAGCAGCGCTGATTTATTTGACTAGGATCATACAGAAGAGCGTTTTATTTTCAAACTAATTTATCATGTCTGATGTTGTAAGCGTATTATTTACTATCTATTGCTTTTAATTTTTGAGCTTATAATAAACAAGATCGTGTAAAAATAGAACATTTCGAGTGCGCGCTTTATTTAAGCTCATCGAAGGATCTGTGCCAGTATAACGTCAGGCCGTAATTCTGGACTGTGATATTTCAATTCTGACCGAACACTGGAATACAAACAAAGAACTACGTTGCGAAACAGTTTCATTGAATTGCAGAAGCTGATTTAATATTTGATGAAAAGATTAGACGAGGTATCGACATACATTTTATAATAGGATTCGATGGAGCACTATGTTGTTTTTTGTTCTCAATGTAAGTACAGATGTTATAACTTTTATCATTCTAATGAAAATATACTCATGACGATTATATAGGCACTTTTTAAAAAGCACGAAAAGCTCTTTTTCTTGGCCATACAGCTATTAAAAGGAAAAAAAGGAAGTAAAAAAAACTTCAAATTTCTTGTATTGACTATACATCTTGGTAAAGCGTAAGTTCGTCTATTCAGAAGAACCGCATCTACAATCGATCTGCTTTTCCAAAGTCATGGCAATAAATNGTTGAGCACTAGTAGCAATCGCAGTGTGTTTTTTCTCCTTCAAAGTCTCTGAATGTGTTCAGCATTAGGAAAAATCTTTCAGAAAAGGGTCAGCGAATCCAAAGGATGAGCGTTACTTGTTACATTATTTATAGAAATATTCCAATATGCATGTGAGTGATCACCTATAAAATGATGCCTTTGAACATACATTATCTATAGGTGTGATTTAATACTGATTATCAGTTCGTGTCATCAACAATAAGTCCCATGCTGACAAGTCACTCGTAATTGTACAGCCTTCTGAAAAGCCAAAAGAGAAGCATGACTTTCGTTACTTTGTATGTTTCGTAAAGTTTTTGCAATGACTGTCTTTGTTCAGCACATCGCATCATGTGGAATGCGAGACAACACTAGCTATGATGTGCTGTTTTACCTATATACCACGTAGAATTGATTAGAAACAAATACAAGATAAGCGAACTTCTGATTTTTGTTTCTGAGCTTTTTTTGGGAGAAACAAACGTTCTTCTAATCTGCAGCCAATGCTTGCTTCCTATTGGGCGATGCAAACGTTACTTTCATCGATTATATGTAAACTGTTATTTTCCACGCGTTAATGCTCCTGTTTGAGTTTTATTGCAAACATGTAGTAAACATTTTTATTAAAAAGAACGAAAATATCGTGAAGCACGTTTTATTTTCCTTTCATTGCATCCATTGAAGTCGATTTTTTGCTTCGCTAGCAGGTAGGACCGCACAGATATAAACGCGTCGGGCTACGATCGAATGTCGAAAGATTTTTATATAAGATTTTTTTGTAGTATTCAAATATATATCCAGAAACTTTTCATTTGCTTTTTCATTGAGAAACTTCGATTCTTTGGAATTCGTTCTGTAAATTTTACCGAATGACAAGTGCCTGCTGTTAAGATAAAGCATATTTCTCTTTTTTAGACGCTTTTAGTCACACACACTCTACTATATGATATACGTATATTTTATATTTAATGCGATTTGTTTTTCTTTCTGTCGTTAATCAACATTAGCTTGCGATTGATCGTGATTGTCTAAAAAGAAATGTGTGACGCATTTTCAAATTTTGACTTGTTCTTCAATAGTATTTCAAATAGATTACGATGATATCTACAAAACGAATTCATATTAATTGAAGTTCTTCATCTATGAAGAATTTTGTCAAGATTTCTCCTTAGCTAGCGTGTGGATGAAGGCACTATGGAAGATTTGGCGTGCGTAAATATTACAGAAGCTCATTCTATAGGGAACAGACAGATAGACAACCTCTTCTTTATATATATATATATATATATAGGTCAGGGAATGCTATTGGCCAGCCTCATAATTTGCCTGCTGCAAGCGTGTTG
Organism: Adineta ricciae; assembly: GCA_905250025.1. Lineage (NCBI taxonomy): Eukaryota > Metazoa > Rotifera > Eurotatoria > Adinetida > Adinetidae > Adineta > Adineta ricciae. Next base: position 105,196 of record CAJNOJ010000272.1, read on the forward strand.
TTCACTTTTTTTCGCAACAAAGTAGATGTCGACCCTTCTCTGGACCTCAGGAAGTATCGTGGATAGCTTGGTGATGAAAGCTCTTACAGGAAGTGAATGTATAGCGAACAGACAAACGAACAAACTTTCTTCTTTATATATATATATATATATAGACTTAACGTTTTTCATTGAACTCTGTCGAGCAACATGTCATATATATGCGTCGGGCAGAATTAAGTTTTAGGCAAAATTGAATTCGAATTTGAAATGATGAAAATACAAAAACTCAAAATAAATGTTCGAAAGGATTAACAACTATTGAAACTTATTTTGAGAAGATGTAAGGTGCGCGAGCTGTTTCCTATACAATTCGAAGTAGATGACAAGAAGATCATATGTGTATCACTCTCAGTGTTCTGTTTATGCGCATAAATAGTTAAAATGTAGATCAATGATTAGTCGCATATGAAGATCATGACAGGAAAAAAACATCTAACTCATTTCAATGACAATTGTTACGGAAATTTTAGCGATACTTGGGTTCATTTCACATAATATGCAAAACAAAGAGTAATCAATAAACTTCAATGACTTTCTTATTTTTTTTTCTTTGCTGAGACAGGAAGGAAACAAAGGAAGCGAACGCATATTTCACTATGTTGGAGATTTCCCCTCCCCCTCCAGTAAAAATTTTTGAAAGAATATATTCAGATAGAGAAATTCTTTTCTGAAAAATTCTTTATGCGTAAAAAGCTCTTTTTTATCAATTATCTCGACGTTTAATTGCGCACAAAACGTTAAGGAACTATTTCTACATCATTGCAATGAGAAGAAAAAGAGAAAAACTCATGAGTTCAGAAGATGCAATGAGATGTATCGAAACGTATAGTTTTGAATTAGTTATAGGGTAAGCGAGCGAATTTTTTTGAGAAGTACGATTTTTATGCAATTGTCTCCAGGGAGGAAAAATATATTTTGATGACTGTAGGTAGTTGCGTGAAGTTGTTAGGTAATGTAATTATACTTTTGGATAGAACTCACCGAGATCCACCTGGTACACAAGAAAGGACAATTGGCACGCCTTCTCAGATGAATCGTATTGAGAAAAGATCGAATCCATGAGCAACTACATATACATATTGTCTATAGGCTATTGGAGACGAGAGATCGTGCTATACATTAAATTCACAACAACATACAATATTCTGCATTATTGTAGTTAATTTTTTCTGTGTGCTGAGAACTTTGCGTTGTTCTTCTGAAGAACGGAGCATTTATTCTACACTACGATGTCGTCAGTGGGTGTGAGAAAATATATAAAAGAATGTTCTCTTCCAAGCAAATTTATTTACTTTATTCGTATCTTACAGAAAAGTGGTCTACTGATTGTAATCAAACTATAAACAGTCAAACTCATCCTCTCGTTTGACAACCAGAATGCTGCACAGGTATGTTTTCTAATAAAAATACTTTGACCACATTTGAAAGATATTTTGTACTGGAAAGTGAATTTAAGTAGACAGACGTTCGTGTTTCACATAGAGTTAAGTCTATCCTTCGAAGAGGTGAATGTGCTTTGTTTCCACTGAAAATGACGTTCTCATTCTTCACAGGAGTCGATCAGTTGATGGCGATTGCGTTCCATGTCAATTCAAGAATTTAGAGCTGAAGCCGAATGCGAGTCGAATGATCTGGAAGAATATCAATGATAAATTACGATCAAGTCGAGTCAGTCAGCGTGAGCTCTTCGAATTATCTGAAATAGAGCAAACCAGTAGTTTCGAACGTAAAATTGCTTATTTTATTCGTCTCCATTTGCGAGATATCCTAACAACTGATCATCGCCATGTATGGTTCAATATCCAAACAAAATCGATCGATGAAATCGAGGATCGTAGTCAAATATTTAAGATAACACCCGATGAAATAAATGTAGTTTACAGTCTTGGTTCCCTACTATCCCATGATACGTTCATTGGTCATTTTAACGATCGATCGCTTGCTCGTATTCAAGTTATGAAATTTCCAAAAGCAATTATGCTGGATACAGCAACACACCGCTTGACAGTACCAATAAAGGATATTCATCCACAGGTGTTAATCAATCATAAAACTAATGATAACTCGATACAAATTATTTTCATGCTGAAAGCAGCGCCAATTATTGAAGAAAAGAGAGATGTATATTGGTAAGAAACAGTTTCGTTGTAGGACATTGTATTCGTTTCCGTTATTTGTCTATCTAGTGAAAACAAACGATTAGTGACTGAAGTGCCTAAGTGCAGTGATTTACTCGTACGATTTTTTCCTGCCAGCACGGCGTGGGTGTTTTTACGTGAGTTACCCATCGCTGGCTATTCTCGAAGATCAACTGATAACGTACTTCATATTAATTTCGCTCTTTTCGATTGGAGAGTAGTTTCGAATGATCATTCGCTGATGGGGAGGCCATCGTGTAGTTCACCGCTTGATTCGTATGCCATGGAAATGCTTTGGTCCTTAGATTATCTCTTCCAAGATAAGTATAATGAGGATTCACAATTTCTGCATGCTGTTCGTCAAAGGAATACGTATAATCTATGTTGTGTGATCTGGAAAAGATTAAAAGAGGATCATTGCTATCGTCTTCGTGACGCGTTAGTAAATCAGACCTTGAGAGAATCGCATGTGGACTCCGAGGATTCTTCGCAATCGGCGAATGTTGCATATGCCATCGTCACACCAAGCCGTATTGAATACCAACCATTGCAAACAAACGTACGTCACCGAGCATTACAGATATATCCTGCCGAAAATTGGTTACTCGTTCACATGCGAGATATTAATGGAATCGACAAAATTCATGAACTAGATCTTCAAACTCGAGTGCGTTTTAGAAATTTAATGATCAAGGGTATTCAGCGCGACAATGGTTATTATCGGTATTTTGGCTCGTCGAATAGTCAAATGAAAGAACAAGCCGGATGGTTCTTATTACTTCCTCCGAATGAAAACATGGACCAAGCACGTGAGAAGATTGGCAAAGTATCTAAAATTCGTAGCGTATCGACCTATATTGCAAGAGTTGGTCTATATTTAACTACATCCAGATCAGCTGGGGTACGAGTACGAGTTAGGACTACATCATAAATGAATATGTGATTTTTAGATCAAACTAACGTATAAGGGTGAAGCAACAAACTCCAGTGGTGAGCCGCATTTAAAAAGAAAATCATCTCTGTTCTCTTCGATCACACGACTGGTATGATGGAGATTACAAATATACTGGTGACAGTTAACTGAATATACTCGTCAATCGAATGATTTGAGTATCGACTTTTAACTGACACTGATACGTTTGATATATTGGCCTTAGAAACATATGTTGAAATATGATACTTTTCAGTTTAGAAGATCCAAGAAATCAGAGCCTGAGTATATGGCCATCCAGATTCCCGATGTGAAAAGGAATGGATATACTTTTACCGATGGTTGTGGAAAAATTTCCCTTGATCTTGCCAGAAAGGTCGCCCAAAACATTGGTATTCCAATAAAAGACGGCGTAAGTTATTCATCAGACTTTCTCTCAGAGGAATATCTCATTTGTAAATAACAGATGGATATACCCTCAGCTTTCCAAGTGCGAATTGCTGGATACAAAGGGATGCTCTCAATAGATCCCGAATCTAGGTCGAACGAATTTTACATTCTTGTCCGAGAAAGCATGAAGAAATTCGATAGCGACGATTGGACTCTGCATATTGTTGATCATTCTCGTCCCAGTAAGTAATTGATTAGTTGCTGAATCTTCACTGTAATGCACTTCTAGTGCCTTTGAGTTTGAATAACCAAGTTATTCGGTTATTGAGCGATTTGGGTGTTCAGAATGGCGTTTTTGAATCGATTCAAACCCGGTGTATCGATCGAAAAGAGTTTTGGCACCCGCCACCGCGATGCTATTTGAATGCAATGGATTCGCTTGATCAAGCACTTATTAACGAAAGGAGATTGAAATACAGAAATGCGTAAGTTAATACTGTTAAAGTGCAGATGATCGCATATAGTCGTCATCGGAATTTTGTAGGAAACATTTTCTTCGTAAAAATAAAATCCCATTGCCAATAAATGAGGCTCGCAATCTCTTTGGGATTGCTGATGAAACACAGACATTAAAACCTGGAGAATGTTTTATTCAGTACCGTCACCTTCGAAGTTCATCAAGTTCCAAAGAATATTGCATATATGAAGGTACAGACTGAATTAAAAATGCGGAATGTTCTGCACCATTTATTCATTTCTTAGGACCGGTCATAGTGACCAAGCATCCATGTCTTCACCCGGGAGACATTCGCCTACTTCGAGCGGTTCGTGTAGACAAGCTTGAATCGTGTGCACATGATTGCATTATATTCTCTGTCCAAGGTCATCGACCTAGTTTTCATGAAATGGCTGGCTCGGATCTCGATGGTGATCAATATTGGGTTTATTGGGGCTACGAGCTCCAACTTGAAAATATCGTTCCATCATTATTATACCCACCTGCAGAGAAAAAATCAGACAAACAAGTAACCAACGAACGAGTAGTGGATTATGTACTTGATACATTCACTGACAGTTTCGTTGGTACCATTGCTAATGTGCACAAAGCCATTGCTGACAAACATCCCCGAGGTACATTGTCGAAAGAATGCTCAGAATGTGCCGAGCTCTTTGCACGTGCAATCGATGCGCGTAAAACAGGTGAAAGCATTTCAATGGTTCGCATTGATGAGCTGAAAAAACAGTATTATCAAAGTTGTCCTCGATGGATGATGAAGTTCGATAAACCAGAAATGGATCCGCCAAGTAATTCAATTAACGAGATTCTTTACCGAAAAGCAGAAGATGCTTTGCTTCATAATGAAAATTTTCAAGATATTTTACGACCTCTACAAGGGGTCGAGTTGCCTGCAGAACCAATTACAATTGATATAGACGATACAGCTCTCACTGTCGAAAATGAAATCTCAAGTAACCAAATTTATATGCGTTGTTGTTATTGCATATTCATCATGCTAGTTATTGCTGCAGTGATTTATTGTTTCAAAAGATTCAAAATTTTGGGCATCTTCTCCTAAATATGAATTTCAAATGTCAAGAAAGAGACTTTGCTTAGAAAGCGTGTATTTGCGTGTTTAGTTTAGATGATTGAAAAAGTAGAAACTCTAACTTTAGCTTCTTGTCGTCAAGTTTAGTCTGCAGTTGTATTTTCACGTGCCTCCTGCCTAAGTGTTTTCTGGTTTATTGAATAAATAACACCGCAGCACTCAAAAGCTCTCCTCATGACTGTTTGATGGGCATAGCTGTATCAACGATAAAGTAGCGCTCACGTTCTTTACAGATTGCATATTTCCAGTGATAAAATTAGATTGTCTGACTAACGAACATCCTTCCTTCCTAATAACCACCCGATGCATGACAAGAAAAAAAGTTCACATTAAAAATGAATCAATGCTCGTGACTCTTCAGCATTTCCTCTTTAAAAGAGAATATACAATAGAGTTTTACTAATGAGTCCATTTTAAGTATTTATTTCTTTCCAGAATATTGTAGAAGAACAGACATAATGTATGATATTCTTCGCTATCCTATATCTTCCTATAAAAACTAGAGTCTTATCTCGTATAACAATAGTTTTTGAAAATGGTAACAAGTAACATTGGATTTATTCTTAATTTCATAACAATCGTCGTCAATGTCATTTCATGCTTCATTTCATTTTTAATTGTACTTGGAACTGTGCACCATCTAAGTAAGAATCGATTGAATAAAGATGACAAAATCACCATTATTCTGGCTGCCAATATCTATTCATTGATTTTCTTCTATACAATCATATTGATCTCATTTAATATCCAAGCGATATTAGGAGAATTGTATGCGCAAGATTTTAATTCTTGGTGGTGCATATTTTTAGGATACTTAGCTGCGGTATTTCTAAGCACCATCTATTGGAGTTTTGCTAATCAGGTAACTATGAAATAAGTTGATTATTTCTTCCATTCTTTCGAATTTTTAGGCATTCTTTCGTCTTTGCCGTATTGTATATTCAACAATTCAATGGTTTCAATACTATTGGTTATACATCATTATTCCCCCTATTGAATTCATTATCCTGTGTCTCTTATTTTGTCCACTTCTTCTCTGGCATGATATCGTCTACATATCAACGGAATACTACTGCAATGTACGAAATAGAAACATTCGTGGAGTTATTTGGCTGCTATCGGTCGGCTATGGAGGTCCGCTATTGTTCCTATTGGTCATTTATATTCGTATTGCACAATACATTTACCAACGAAGGAATACTCAGACGTTGATAGTTCGCCGACGCCAACAGCGTGAGCTTATTGTCGTCCGACGTATATTTATAACTGTCACTTTTCTTATCATTCTTCAAATACCACGTACAATCCTTTTCATAATGCTGTTCATAACGGGAGACGAATATACTTACTTTGCGCGTGTTGAGTGGCTGTTTCTCGGTCTCTCCATGATTGGGTTAAGTTTGTCGATGGCTTTTTCTACACCACAACTGAAAAAGATTATCATGCAAACATGGCATTTTAATCGTATCAAGCCAGCAAATGCGTTGACTGCAGCTGTACGTACAGCACATTTGTGACATGAGTTATTCGTATATCGTCACATGTAAATTTTCGAAAGAAGATTTTATTGAAAAAATAAACTAATCGAGCTTCTCATACCCAAACACCCTACACGTTGTCTTATTTTTATACGATGATTATTGATATATGAGTTAGAGTTCGTTCTAATGAATAACTACTCAGCATGCGAGTATCGCTCGAGAACATGAGTATTCATCGTAGTACTTATGTTTGTTTTCTGGAAGATCCATAAAGCAGAAAATAATTAGAATGAGTAAGGAATGATACTATTCAATGGTACGATTCTCCTCTAAAAGGAAAATGCTTAAAACATCCATAAAATACATCTGTTGACAACCAAACAAATTGGATCACATAACACCGTTTGAAAGATGTTTCTTTTGTAGAAGGAAAAGCCATGTAGATTCTGTAAAGACCTTTTGGTAGCGCAGTATCGTATACAGCTTTTTAATTAATTTTCACAAACTTTTCAAAGTTTTGACGTTTTTGGTAGTGATAGTTTATCGAAGACCGCCATAGCCTGTGCAGAGTTTCATTCTCAAGCTTCTAAACGCCGTTTCAGACCGAGTTCTGTACAAGTTTCTATCGTTACCATTAGGAAACATCTGTTCATTGAATGTAGCTAGGAAATAATCTACCGTAGTGCTCACACGCTCAGTGCCCAACAGGACTTCTATTAACAAGCATCCAAAATGCAAAAGTACTCATGATATTTTCTAGCATGAATTCTTTCCGAGTCTCGTATATGAAGAAGTTTACCAAGCAAGCATTTCCGGCACAGCATGCTGATTATACTGCATTCATAATTATTTTTAGTCCAAGAACAAGAAAAGCGCGAACGCAATTATTGCATCAAGCTGTTTGAATATTTTCAACTCTAGTACGAAGAAGAGAAGAATGTAATGATAGATAATGTAATCTATGATCAGGTAAATTTGGTATTAAACTTGGATTCAGGTTCTACATTGACTGAATATTGTTACAAATTTGAACGTAAATATTTGTTTCTTACTGGAAGCAGTCAAGTGGATTACGAGTGCAGAAGCCTTGATTGAGAGGCGACGCCATTGTACCTCGAAGAACCATAAGCTCACGCCATGGCAATAGTCGAAGAATAGCATCATCACTCGCAATCGTGTCACCAGTGGGCGTTTCATAACCTGACCTAATTATGTACAAAAGTAAATAATTTGAAGAAGCATGTATGCATTTACCATAATCGTTCAGCAGCTGCTGCTGCTCGTGGCCAAATTTTTCCTTCAAAATTAGTCCTATCGGCCAGTTCACTCCACATGCAAACTTCTCCTCCCTGAATCAAATTTGCTTCTTCTTCGGTTAGATTCGCTCTTATATCATAAGAATAAACTCTATTCCAATGATTGTAACCTGCTCCGGGCACATTCGAATAAGGATTGCTTCGTGGTTTACCATAACCAGTATCTAAATACCAATAATCACTCGAGGAAACAACGGTCTTGTATCCTTTTTCAGTTGCAGCTTTTACTCCAGAAGAACCGATCCAAATCTGCACTATCGTATCTGCCGGCAGAGTAAAATTATATTCTAGCAACATTTCCTGCCAAACCATTACAGTCTTATGGCGAGAACGAATATGATTCTGCATATCGACGACAAAACGTCGAAAGAGTTCCATAATGGTCATATTCCTTTCTGCCAGATATGATACGATCTGAGTGTCGTTTGTCCAACAGTTCATGATTACTTCGTCACCTAAATTTTCGTAAAATAAAATAAATTCACAAGTGAATGCACGATACTCTACACTATACCGGATGCATGGAACCACGAGTCAGGAAACAATTCAGATAACTCATCTATGATGGTATTGACAACTTCTTTGGTCTTGTTGTTGGCAATGTTTAATTGGCCACTTGGTGGTTGAACGGTAAACCCTGTGTAAGGAACCTTGTTGACGCACGATACAATCTCAGGAATTCCTAAAATAAATCAACACTAGCACTTGATACTTCATTCGCTCCGAACACAAACGATACTGACCGTACGCCCAAGAAGTACTGTGTCCAGGAGCTTCAAGTTCAGGTATGACACGCACTCCACGCTCTTTCGCATACTGTACCAGGTTGCGAATATCATCATTTGTGTACTGATGTGCAGAACTGTAAGCTCCCTTGTTCGCTAATTGCGGATATGCTTGGGAAGCGTATGGGAATGACGTCGCATCAAGAAAATGCCAATGGAAGACGTTCATTTTGTTCCATGACATTGTATCGATGACTTTATGAAGATCTTGCACGTCGTAATAATGACGTGAAGTATCGAGAAGAAGACCCCGATGTTTATATTTCGGATAATCGATGATGTTCCAGGGAGCGTTTGGAATGACAAAAGTCTGGTGAACAGGTGACCAGCGCACGATTTGAGAGAGCGTTTCCAGAGCGTAGAGAGCACCAAAAACAGTCTTGGCTTTGATTTGCACTCTATCGTATTGAGCAGCTAGAATGATTAACGAGTAAGATGCGTCTGTTTCNATTTAATGATCAAGGGTATTCAGCGCGACAATGGTTATTATCGGTATTTTGGCTCGTCGAATAGTCAAATGAAAGAACAAGCCGGATGGTTCTTATTACTTCCTCCGAATGAAAACATGGATCAAGCACGTGAGAAAATTGGCAAAGTATCTAAAATTCGTAGCGTATCAACCTACATTGCAAGAGTGGGCCTATATTTAACTACATCCAGATCAGCTGGGGTACGAGTACGAGTTAGGACTACATCATAAGTGAATATGTGATTTTTAGATCAAACTAACGTATAAGGGTGAAGCAACAAAATCCAATGGTGAGCCGCATTTAAAAAGAAAATCATCTCTGTTCTCTTCGATCAAACGACTGGTATGATGGAGATTACTAATGTACTGGTGACAGTCAACTGAATATACTCGTCAATCGAATGACTTGAGTATCGACTTTTAACTGACACTGATACGTTTGTTATATCGGCCTTAGAAACATATGTTGAAATATGATACTTTTCAGTTTAGAAAGCCCAAGAAATCAGAGCCTGAGTATATGGCCATCCAGATTCCTGATGAGAAAAGAAATGAATATACTTTTACCGATGGTTGTGGCAAAATTTCCCTTGGTCTTGCCAGAAAAGTCGCCCAAAACATTGGTATTCAAATAAAAGACGACGTAAGTTACTCATAAGACTTTTTCTCAGAGAAATATCTCGTTTGTAAATAACAGATGGATATACCCTCAGCTTTCCAAGTGCGAATTGCTGGATACAAAGGGATGCTCTCAATAGATCCCGAATCTAGGTCGAACGAATTTTACATTCTTGTCCGAGAAAGCATGAAGAAATTCGATAGCGATGATTGGACTCTGCATATTGTCGATCATTCTCGTCCCAGTGAGTAATTGATTAGTTACTGAATCTTCACTGTAATGCACTTCTAGTGCCTTTGAGTTTGAATAACCAAGTTATTCGGTTATTGAGCGATTTGGGTGTTCCGAATGGCGCTTTTGAATCGATTCAAACCCGGTGTATCGATCGAAAAGAGCTTTGGCATCCTCCACCGCAATGCTATTTGAATGCAATGGATTCACTTAATCAAGCACTTATTAACGAAAGGAGATTGAAATACAGAAATGCGTAAGTTAATACTGTTAAAGCGCAGATACTCGTATAGTCGCCATCGGAATTTTGTAGGAAACATTTTCTTCGTAAAAATAAAATCCCATTGCCAATAAATGAGGCTCGCAATCTCTTTGGGATTGCTGATGAAACACAGACATTAAAACCTGGAGAATGTTTTATTCAGTACCGTCACCTTCCAAGTTCATCAAGTTCCAAAAAATATTCCATATATGAAGGTACAGACTGAATTAAAAATGCAGAATGTTCTGCACTATTTATTCATTTCTTAGGACCGGTCATAGTGACCAAGCATCCATGTCTTCACCCAGGAGACATTCGCCTACTTCGAGCGGTTCGTGTAGACAAGCTTGAATCGTGTGCACGTGATTGCATTATATTCTCTGTCCAAGGTCATCGACCTAGTTTTCATGAAATGGCTGGCTCGGATCTCGATGGTGATCAATATTGGGTTTATTAGGGCTACGAGCTCCAACTTGAAAATATCGTTCCATCATTATTATATCCACCTGCAGAGAAAAAATCAGACAAACAAGTAACCAACGAACGAGTAGTGGATTATGTACTTGATACATTCACTGACAGTTTCGTTGGTATCATTGCTAATGTGCACAAAGCCATTGCTGACAAACATCCCCGAGGTACATTGTCGAAAGAATGCGCAGAATGTGCAGAGCTCTTTGCACGTGCAATCGATGCGCGTAAAACAGGTGAAAGCATTTCAATGGTTCGCATTGATGAGCTGAAAAAACAGTATTATCAAAGTTGTCCTCGATGGATGATGAAGTTCGATAAACCAGAAATGGATCCGCCAAGTAATTCAATTAACGAGATTCTTTACCGAAAAGCAGAAGATGCTTTGCTTCATGATGAAAACTTTCAAGATATTTTACGACCTCTACAAGGGGTCGAGTTGCCTGCAGAACCAATTACAATTGATATAGACGATACAGCTCTCACTGTCGAAAATGAAATCTCAAGTAACCAAATTCGTATGGCTTGTTGTTGTTATTGCATATTCATCATGCTAGTTATTGCTGCAGTGATTTATTGTTTCAAAAGATTCAAAATTTGGGGCATCTTCTCCTAAATATCAATTTCAAATGTCAAGAAAGAGACTTTGCTTAGAAAGCGTGTATTTGCGTGTTTAGTTTAGATGATTGAAAAAGTAGAAACTCTAACTTTAGCTTCTTGTCATCAAGTTTAATCTGCAGTTGTATTTTCAAGTGTCTCCTGCCTAAGTATTTTCTGGTTTATTGAATAAATAACAAGGCAGCACTCAAAAACTCTACCCATGACTGTTCAATGGGCATAGCTGTATCAACGATAAAGGAGCACTCACGTTCTTCGCAGATTGCATATTTACAGTGATAAAATTAGATTGTCTGACTAACGAACATCCTTCCTTCCTTCCTTCCTGATAACCACCCGATGCATGACAAGAAAAAGTTCACATTAAAAATGAATCAATGGTCGTGACTCTTCAGCATTTGCTCTTTAAAAGAGAATATACAATAGATTTTTACTAATGAGTTCATTTCAAGTATTTATTTCTTTCGAGAATATTGTAGAAGAATCGACATAATATATGATATTCTTCGCTATCCTATATCTTCCTATATAAAAACTAGATTCTCATCTCGTGTAACAATATTTTTTGAAAATGGTAACAAGTAACATTGGATTCATTCTTAATTTCATAACAATCGTCGTCAATGTCTTTTCATGCTTCATTTCGTTTTTAATTGTACTTGGAACTGTGCACCATCTAATTAAGAATCGATTGAATAAAGATGATAAAATCACCATTATTCTGGCTGCCAATATCTACTCATTGATCTTCTTCTATACAATCATATTGATCTCATTTAATATCCAAGCGATATTAGGAGAATTGTATGCGCAAGATTTTAATTCTTGGTGGTGCATATTTTTAGGATACTTAGCTGCGGTATTTCTAAGCACGATCTACTGGAGTTTTGCTAATCAGGTAAGTATGAAACAAGTTGATTATCTCTTCCATTCTTTCGAATTTTTAGGCATTCTTTCGTCTTTGTCGCATTGTATATTCAACAATTCAATGGTTTCAATACTATTGGTTATACATCATTATTCCCCCTATTGAATTCATTGTCCTGTGTCTTTTATTTTGTCCACTTCTTCTCTGGCATGATATCGTCTACATATCAACAGAATACTACTGCAATGTCCGAAATAGAAACATTCGTGGGGTTATTTGGCTGCTATCGGTCGGCTATGGAGGTCCGCTGTTGTTCTTATTTGCCATTTATATCCGTATTGCACAATACCTTTATCAACGAAGAAATACTCAGACGTTGATAGTTCGTCGGCGCCAACAGCGCGAGCTCATTGTCGTCCGACGTATATTTATAACTGTCACTTTTCTTATCGTTCTTCAGATACCACGTACAATCCTTTTCATTATGCTGTTCATAACGGGAGACGAATACACTTACTTTGCGCGTGTTGAGTGGCTGTTTCTCGGTCTCTCTATGATTGGATTAAGTTTGTCGATGGCTTTTTCTACACCACAACTGAAAAAGATTATCGTGCAAGCGTGGCATTTTAATCGTATCATGCCAGCAAATGCGCCGACTGCAGCTATACGTACAGCACATTTGTGACACGAGTTATTTGTATATTGTCGCATGTAAATTTTTGAAGGGAGATTTTATTGAAAAAATAAACTAATCGGACTTCTCATGCCCGAACATCTCACATTTTGTCTTATTTTCATACGATGATTATTGATATATGAGTTAGAGTTTGTTCTAATGAATAACTACTCAGCATGCGAATGTTGCTCGAGAATATGAGTATTCATCGTAGTACTTGTGTTTGTTTTCTGGAAGATACAACATAGAGCAGAAAATAATTAGAATGCGTAAGGAATGATATTATTCAATGATACGATCCTCTTCTGAAAGGAAAATGCTTTAAACATCCATAAACTAAGCATCTGTTGACAAGCGAACAAATTGGATTACATAACACTGTTTGAAAGATTAGTTTCTTTCATCGAAGGAAGAGCCATGTAGATTCTGTAAAGATCTTTTAGTAGCGCAGTATTTTATACACCTTTTTAATTAATTTTCACAAAATTTTCAAAATTTTGAAGTTTTTGGTAGTGATAGTTTATCGAAGACCGCCATAGCTTGTGGAGAGTTTCATTCTCGAGCTTCTAAACGCCGTTTCAGACCGCATTCTATACAACTTTCTATCGTTATCATTAGGGAACATTTGTTCACTGAATGTAGCTAGGAAATAGTCCACCGTAGTGCTCAGCAGGACTTCTATTAACAAGCATTCAAAATCCAGAAGTACTCACAATATTTCCTAGCATGAATTCTTTCCGAGTCTCGTATATGAAGAAGTTTGCCAAGCAAGCATTTCCGTCGACACAGCATACTAATTATACCGCATATATAATTATTTTTAGTTCAGAAATAAGGAAAGCGTTAACACAATTATCGTATCAAGCTGTTTGAATATGTTCAACTCTAGTACGAAGAAGAGAAGAACGTAAATATTTGTTTCTTACTGGAAGCAATCAAGTGGATTACGAGTGCAGAAGCCTTGATTGAGAGGCGACGCCATCGTGCCTCGAAGAACCATAAGTTCGCGCCATGGCAATAACCGAAGAATAGCATCATCGCTCGCAATGGTTTCACCAGTGGGTGTCTCATAGCCTGACCTAATTATGTACAAAAGTAAATAATTTGAAGAAGCATGTATGCATTTACCACAATCGTTCACCAGCTGCTGCTGCTCGTGGCCAAATTTTTCCTTCGAAGTTAGTCCTATCGGCCAGTTCACTCCACATGCAAACTTCTCCTCCCTGAATCAAATTTGCTTCGTCTTCGGTTAGATTCGCTCTTATATCATAAGAATAAACTCTATTCCAATGATTGTAGCCTGCTCCGGGTACATTCGAATAAGGATTGCTTCGTGGTTTACCATAACCAGTATCTAAATACCAATAATCACTCGAAGAAACAACGGTCTTGTATCCTTTTTGAGTTGCAGCTTTTACTCCAGAAGAACCGATCCAAATCTGCACTATCGTATCTGTCGGCAGAGTAAAATTATATTCTAGCAACATTTCCTGCCAAACCATTACAGTCTTATGGCGAGAACGAATATGATTCTGCATATCGATGACAAAACTTCGAAAGAGTTCCATAATGGTCATGTTCCTTTCTGCCAGATATGATACGATCTGAGTATCGTTTGTCCAGCAGTTCATGATTACTTCGTCACCTATATTTTCGTAAAATAAAATAAATTCCCAAGCGAATGCACACTACTCCACACTATACCGGATGCATGGAACCACGAGTCAGGAAACAATTCAGATAACTCATCTATGATAGTATTGACCACTTCTTTGGTCTTGCTGTTAGCAATGTTTAATTGGCCACTTGGTGGTTGAACGGTAAACCCTGCGTAGGGAACCTTGTTGACGCACGATACAATTTCAGGAATTCCTAACATAATTCAACACTAGCAGTTGATTACTTCATTCGCTCCGAACACAAACAATACTGACCGTATGCCCAGGAAGTACTGTGTCCAGGAGCTTCAAGTTCAGGTATGACGCGTACTCCACGCTCTTTCGCATACTGCACCAGGTTGCGAATATCATCATTTGTATACTGATGTACAGGACTGTAAGCTCCCTTGTTTGCCAGTTGCGGATATGCTTTGGAAGCGTAAGGGAATGATGTCGCATCAAGAAAATGCCAATGGAAGACGTTCATTTTGTTCCATGACATTGTATCGATGACTTTATGAAGATCTTGCACGTCGTAATAATGGCGTGAAGTATCGAGAAGAAGACCCCGATGTTTATATTTCGGATAATCGATGATGTTCCAGGGAGCGTTTGGAATGACAAAAGTCTGGTGAACAGGTGACCAGCGCACGATTTGAGAGAGCGTTTCCAGAGCGTAGAGAGCACCAAAAACAGTCTTGGCTTTGATTTGCACTCTATCGTATTGAGCAGCTAGAATGATTAACGAGTAAGATGCGTCTGTTTCTATGCTCAGCTCCTCGGAAATATCCTGTACTTGAATATGAATTTTGTTTAGAACATACGCTACGATTGTCGATGTGGTAGACCAATTGTAAGGAATCATAGGGTGAGTTTCTTTGAGAAAAAATAATCTCTGATAACGTTGAACAGCCTTGTTCAAAATAGAACTGCTACCCTCGAAGTCGAAGCGTACGTTTTCGGAAAATTCGATAGTTTGATTTCCACGCTGCCAAGTTTGAGGAAGAGGCCAGATCCAAGGCTGCCTGATAGGATTATTGGCTGGAAGACCATCGGTTGCACTATCTTCAGTTAATTTATGATGAGACGTTGTAAACGCAATAACAACACCGACTATAATGAAAAGCAGGGTACTAGCAACGACGACCATGGCAATTAACGCTTTCGTTGTGCACTTCTTGTCTTCTATTAATTTGCACATCAAACAGATTTATTCGCAACCTTACGGATTAACATGGCGAATAATAATATTCATGGATAAAGCAAGCCTTTACAATACACTCTCTTATCTACTGATATGCGTATAAAACAAACGCGGTATACATTTGGGTGTGTTTCTTTTGTCAATTCATACGTATGGGAGTACTGTTTGTTCACGATGAAGCTATAGACGTTTTGACCGTATGACCGATAGAACAAAACTGTCTGTACTTTGTGAAATTTATTGACTAGACAACGAGCAAAAAGAAACATGCAGAGTTTTTAATTCGCATGATGATATGTTTGTGATGTTAAAATGTAAAACTCAAAACGAGAATGTATTTGCCACGTAGAGTGAGATAAAATACAAGGGATTCAATTTGTTGACGCTCCTTGGACGCCACTTCTTCGGCGATAACTGATTCATGAACACGTGCTATTATATGTGACGTAAGAGTGATCGTCCAGATTGCAAGCTCGATGAATAACATTTTCATTATGTCTCGATCGTACTTGTATCTGCAGTATTAGTTATTGCAGTTGGCAGAATCCGACGACGTATTTTTTAAGCTTTGTAGCATTGATATTCTAAAGAAAATCATAGCCAATAATGAAATAGTCTAGTCTTAGCTACAGATATAATATAAGTCGTATACACGATATCATATTATCGGGAAGTGCATCACAAACACCATTATACATTTGTCGCATTAGTTTTGGTCAAATTGAAACTAGAAACCAAAAGATCCACACAGCTGAGATAAAACGAATCACTATTTTGTATAGGCTGGAAGCACGTGATCGTGCCCGATCAGGACAAAAAACGTTCGAAAGATTTAATTCAGTGTATACGAAAATAGAAAAAACATGCCACATGTGGCCTGATAGTAAAGAACTGGATTCGGATGATCTAGTGCCTGGCTAGTTGGTACAGGTGAAATATTGTCTCCCCTATATTATCTTTCTATTTAAAAAGATTTTTATGGCAAGCCACAAGACCGTAACATATTTTATAATGTTTGACAAGCAGATTTATTTATGAACTCAGGTTTTCCTGTTCATCTGTGTCGCATGAATCGGTATTGAATTCACCACAAAAAAGTACTCAACAGTCAAAATCTTTCCTCTTTCTACTGAGAGCATTAGCCGCTCCAAGTCGCTCGCGCACCGAGCTCGGGTATTTCATTCATAATGCCTTGTGATTGTTCAGCAGACATAGCTTTTGATCCATATAATAGTGCCGTTAATGTCTACCATTGATTAGCAGAAAAGAAAAGTAGGAAAATAATACACGAAGGGCAATTTCTGACTTTATTTTTGCGCAAAGCGTTTGCTAAATATTGAACTCCTTGCAAACCAATGTCGTTGTCCACAACTTTCAGATTTAAAAGTGTCTGAAATGAGTATATTATGTTACAATAAAGCTGAATATTTCGATAACTCACCTCATTATATAACAAAGCGTTGGCTATATGTTGAACTCCTGAGACAGTAATCCTGTTACTACCAAGTTCCAGGTCTTTCAGTCCCTGCAAAGAGCAATATGAGAAAAGAATTAGCAGAGCAAGAGTAGATTTTCATCTATGAATTACTTTATTGTGTATTAGTGCAGTGGCAAGATACTGAGCGCCTTCATCCATAAGTCCGTTAAAGTTAAGTCTTAGCTCTTTGAGTGTCTATATCAAATGGCAAACGATCGCCGTAAGGGAGCAGTGAAAGTTCTCACATTATTCTGCTCCAATCCTTTAGCTAAGTGCTGTGCTCCTTTCGGACCGATATAGTTCATTCCCATAGAGAGAATCTTGAGCGTCTAAATTCTTATACGGTGACTAAATGTAACTGATAAATCAAATGCATCTCACACACCTTGTTATGCATCAGCGCATTGCCTAGATACTGCATGGGTTCAGGGCCGAATCTAATGATACTAATGTAAAGTGTCGTGATGGTCTAAACGATGAAGGTAGAATAGATGTATCAATCAGATTAGTTTCACGGTACGGTATTGTATTGTAACGCTTGAAATATGTATTGAGCACCTTCGGCTGCGATTAATGTTTCACTCACATCGAGAGATGTTAATCCCTAAATGAAAGTTGATACTTTGGAATGCTGTAAAGTATTGATGTACTGTCGTATTCTTCTGCAACATGGTAGCAAGATGCTGCGCTCCTAAAGACTCGATATAAGTTTGTCGANACTTCTTGTCTTCTATTAATTTGCACATCAAACAGATTTATTCGCAACCTTACGGATTAACATGGCGAATAATAATATTCATAGACAAAGTAAGCCTTTACAATACACTCTCTTATCTACTGATAAGCGTATAAAACAAACGCAATATACATTTGGGTGTATTTCTTTTGTCAATTCATACGTATGAGAGCAATGTTTGTTCGCGATGAAGGTATAGACGTTTTGACCTTATGACCGATAGAACAAAAGTGTCTGTACTTTGTGAAATTTATTGACTAGACAACAAGCAAAAAGGAACATCCAAAGTTTTTAATTCGCATGATGATATAGCTATTTGTGATGTTAAAATGTAAAACTCGAAACGAGAATGTATTTGCCACGTAGAGCGCGATAAAATACAAGGGATTCAATTTGTTGACGCAACTTCTTCGGCGATAACTGATTCATGAACACGTGTTATAATATGTGACGTAAGAGTGATCGTACAGATTGCAAGCTCGATGAATAACATTTTCATTATGTCTCGATCGTACTTGTATCTGCAGTATTAGTTATTGCAGTTGGCAGAATCCGACGACGTATTTTTTAAGCTTTGTAGCATTGATATTCTAAAGAAATCATAGCCAATAATGAAATAGTCTTAGCTACAGATATAATATAAGCCGTATACACGATTACATATTACCGGGAAGTGCATCACAAACACCGTTATACATCTGTCACATTAGTGTTGGTCAAATTGAAACTAGAAACCAAAAGATCCACACAGCTGAGATAAAACGAATCACTATTTTGTATAGGCTGGAAACACGTGCTCGATCAGGATAAAAAACGTTCGAAAGATTTAATTCAGTGTATACGAAAATAGAAAAACATGCCACATGTGGTCTGATAGTAAAGAACTGGATTCGGATGATCTAGTGCCTGGTTAGTTGGTACAGCTGAAATATTCTCTCCCCTATATTCTCTTTCTATTTAAAAAGACTTTTATGACAAGCCACAAGACCGTAACATATTTTATAATGTTTGACAAGCGGATTTATTTATGAACTCGGGTTTTCCTGTTCATCTGTGTCGCATGAATCGGTATTGAATTCACCACAAAAAAGTACTCAACAGTCAAAATCTTTCCTCTTTCTACTGAGAGCATTAGCCGCTCCAAGTCGCTCGCGCACCGAGCTCGGGTATTTCATTCATAATGCCTTGTGATTGTTCAGCAGACATAGCTTTTGATCCATATAATAGTGCCGTTAATGTCTACCATTGATTAGCAGAAAAGAAAGGTAGGAAAATAACACACGAAGGGCAATTTCTGACTTTATTTTTGCGCAAAGCGTTTGCTAAATATTGAACTCCTTGCAAACCAATGTCGTTGTCTATAACGTCCAGATTTAAAAGTGTCTGAAATGAATATAATTACTATGTTACAATAAAGCTGAATATTTCGATAACTCACCTCATTATATAACAAAGCGTTGGCTATATGTTGAACTCCTGAGACAGTAATCCCGTTACTACCAAGGACCAGGTCTTTCAATCCCTGCAAAGAGCAATATGAGAAAAGAATTAGCGGAGCAAGAGTAGATTTTCCTCTATGTCTTACTTTATTGTGTATTAGTGCAGTGGCAAGATATTGAGCGCCTTCGTCCATAAGTCCATTAAAGCAAAGTCTTAGCTCTTTAAGTGTCTATATCAAATGGCAAACGGTCGCCGTAAGGGAGTAGTGAAAGTTCTCACATTATTCTGTTCCAATCCTTTAGCTAAGTGTTGGGCTCCTTTCGGACCGATATAGTTTATTCCCATAGAGAGAATCTTGAGCGTCTAAATTCTTATACGATGACTAAATGTAATTGGTAAATCAAATGCATCTCACACACCTTGTTATGCACTAGCGCATTGCCCAGATACTGCATGGGTTCAGGGCCGAATCTAATGATACTAATGTAAAGTGTCGTGATGGTCTACACGATGAAGGTAGAGTAGATGTGTCAATCAGATTAGTTTCACGGTACGGTATTGTATTGTAACGCTTGAAATATGTATTGAGCACCTTCGGCTGCGATTAATGTTTCACTCACATCGAGAGATGTTAATCCCTAAATGAAAGTTGATACTTTGGAATGCTGTAAAGTATTGATGTATACTGTCGTATTCTTCTGCAACATGGTAGCAAGATGCTGCGCTCCTAAAGACTCGATAAGAGTTTGTCGACACTGTAGTGTTCCTAATGTCTATGTTAAATGTTAGAAATCAAATATTCAATAGGAATAATGAAGTCCTGTAGGCTTACGTGATTTTTCTCTAGTCCATTAGCAAGAGCTAGCGCTCCCTGGTCAGTGATACCGCACACAGCCAAGTCTAGTAATGTCAATGCCTATTTTTCATATTTATAACAAAGAAGAAACAGTGTATAAGTTGGCATTTTACGGTATTTTCCATCAAAGCTTCACCCAAAAATTGTGCTCCTTTGTCACTAATTGTATTCCATAATAAACTCAAAGAGGTAAGCGTCTGCAATACAGAGAAACTGTCCGTATGCAACCGGAAAATTGACACGT
>CAJNOJ010000273.1:0-133180 GCA_905250025.1 Adineta ricciae
ATGAAGCATTAGACGCCTATCAAAAATCCTTGACAATTTGGGAAAAATGTCTTCCAATTAATCATCCACATCTCGGTGATGCTTACGGAAATATCGGTGTACTACAACGTATTTTAGGTAACAAAGAACTATCATTAGAACATTTTCAAAAATCTTTGAAAATTCGTACACAATCATTACCAGCACAGCATCCTGATATCGCCTTTACGTTAAGAAATATCGGTTTAGCTTATGAAGATATGAATGAATATGATCGAGCATTGACTTATTACAAGAAAGCTGCTGCTGTTCTTCGACAAGCATTTATTACAACGCATCCATATGTTATGGAAATTCGCAATGACATTGTACGTGTTATAAATAAAATTGATCAATAGATTTTAGTTGTTTCGGTTTTCCAATGTAAATATTCAAATAAAAGAAAAATTCAATATACGATGTAAAACTTCATTTGTATGTTATTAAATATTCTGCATACGCTTGTGCATCATGATAAATAACAAATATATGGTTACCGTCTGTAGTGGAATCGAATCCAACTGGACGAGTTTTCATTGATGAATCACCAGGCGTTGTTTTGCCTATAAGAACACGTGCGATAAACATTCGTCGTTCTCCATTCGAATTTGGATTCGCATATGAATGACTAAAAGTCGCATGAGATGAAAAATAAGCGCCAACTCCATATAAAGTTGCTGTGAATGTAGGAAAAATAGAATCCAGAACCGAAAATGGAACCAAAATCGAAACTTACCGTTAGCACCAGCATGACTTCGATTGAAACAATCGGTAATAATTGAATTTGCTGCTTGTTCAGGACATCCATGAAAAAGACGACGTTCCGTATCGTTATTTAAGCGGCTTTTGAAATCTTTCTGATGTGCCAAATATTGCACATACCATCGTTCGTTTTGAATCCGTTCAATTCGAATAATTTCTTTAGCTAAAACATGCATTGCATCATTAAATTTTTGTTTAACTTCTTGGAATTCTCGTGTGTTTGGAGATAACTCGAAACGCATTTTGTTATCAGTCGACGTTTCCCATGTCGATGGAATTTCATAAAGACATTGCTGATCGAGATCTAAAAAAAAGGGATGATTTCGAAGAAAAAGTTCTTAGTTTGCTTAATCTTACCATCTTGTTTTTTCGATACTTGCGTCCAGAATTCATCATAAACATTCTGTTGACTAGGTTCAATAACAAACTTTACTGTCCATGGTAGTTGCCGTTTTAATAAACATTTTTTCATTTCGAAAACTAATGTTTCGACAACAATATTCACAGAGCAACCAAGATTTCCACATCCAATCGCTGGAAAAGCAATTGAAGTAAATTTATGTGAAATAGCTGATTGTATAACAGTGGAAACCATGTCGGTGAGGGAGATTCGGAGAGTCTGTGGATCGTGATTTGGCTCCCATTTTACAAAAAAGATTCGTTTACAGAATAGAGCACCTCCAGGAGTTTCAATGAGGATCGCGTTTGGTCGATTTTTCAATTCGTTATTGTACGCAGTAGAAACATCCGCACCAGCTGCATTCAAAATTGTTTTCAATAAAAATCCTGATGATGAACTAGCAATAATGACATCTACCTATACATAATGAGAAGACGTAGTTTTCGACAAAACTATGTCAAACGTAATTATATACTTTTTGTTTAGTCATATCACCTTTTATAACCTCGATTGAGCCGTTTTTAATAGTTGTAGACTTTACTTCAAACAATTGCTTAGGTATTATAGAATCAATCTGATTACGGAACGTTTCGAAAACGTCCATTCGTTGTGGTTGTATCACAAATGACACATTAATTCTATGTTTCAATGACTGTTGATACGCTTCCGTAGTCATCGTTCTGGCAACAAGATCGATCGAGTATCCGTACAGTCCACAACCAATTGCGGGAAATGCCATACTGCGAAACTTGTCATTTGCTGCTTCTGTGATTGCATCGGAAACAAATTTTTGAATCGATGCAGAAAGCATCAAATGATCAAAACGTTCTGTCCATGGAAGAAAATAAACTTGTTTTGATGTCAACTTTCCATCTGCTTTTATCGAAATCAAAGAACGTCCCGGTTTCTTTTTCACTTCAGCATTGTATGCATTAGTAAAATCAGTTCCACCGGCTTGACAGATACTATCGAATAAGAATTGTGACGACGAACTAACGACAATGACATCAACCTATTAGACATATAAATGTTAGATGATTCTTATACAGTTAAGACAGTTATGCAAACGTACATTTTGAGTTGCTAAATCGCCTTTACAGACATTGACGAGTGAATTTTCAGATTTAATCTGATTGAAGGAAGTTCTTGGGATATTGCGATGAGTTGTGGTTGGTTTAGGTAAATGTAAATCCATCAACGAATTCGTTTTGCGTAGTCCATCCAAAGGACTTGATACTATTCGTTTTTCGACACGATTGGATAGTTTTCGAACGTTAGGAAGTTTCGAATGAATCTGTTTGTCATGATGTCTGTAATAATCATATGTTTCTGCATTCGTAACTAGTAATATCAATGGTTGAGGGTATTTCGTTTCTTGTAAAAGTTGCACTACTTCTTCAAGAGTACGAAGATCAACCGATTCATCATTTATTTCCACTATACGATCGTTCGGTTTCACACCAGCAAGTGCAGCATCTGTAAAATCAATGTCAACTTGTAATACCATGACTTTATAATCACTATCATCTCTTTCATATCAGAGTGTGTGAGTTTTTTTCTGTTGATAATTTCTCTTGAAAGTAACACTATTTGATAGAGAACCAAATCGTGAATCTTACGCAAGTTTTGAGGCTCATCTGGATAAGAAATACTCCACTCGTTTATAGATCTTTCTCTATTATCCGTGCAGAATTCTTACTCGATAGTTTCTTGTTTCCACTCGGCAAAATTCGTATTGAATAAAACAGTTCGATTGGGCAGGACGTTATCTCAATGCCATAAGTGTCTTTCTCGTGTGTACGAGTAATTGTGCATAAACGGATATCCTGATTGATTCGTCTTGGGGAATAAACTGGACGTGAATTGCTCATACTTGTCTCTTCCTGATCGGAAGTTGACGAAAGTAGTTCATTGTCTGGTGTCCCAGCCATTGAAGTTTATATATCGCCTATTTATTAATAAAGAATTCATCATTAGACACAATATTCAATACAAATATTTTCTGATCAGTAAGATCACTGTCAAAACTCAAATATATAGCGAAACCGTGCTCGCAAACATTTCGTGCACAAAAGTTTATGTCACAATGCAACCTTACCGTTGTGCTGTCTATCTTCTGAGATAAAATTTTCACCTTGTACCGTCATTTTGAATAGTTATCAAAAAAAAGCAAGACTTTATCAGTAGGAAAAAAAAACGAAAACTTTTATTAATTATTATTTTTCGAACATGCCATGTTTCACCCATGTTGGTGTTTTTAAAAATTGTCCTTTACTTAAAGCATATCTTATTGAAAGGTCTGTTTTATTTAGAACCAAAATATCCGCATCGTAGTCTTTTGCAACAAGACCCTTTCCTGGTAATTTAAGGTATATTGCTGGATTTATTGTTTGAAATTGAATGGCTTCTTCTAATTGCCATGAGTATTTCAAGACGAGTTTTTGTATTGTTTTAAAACCCGAATCTGGTAGACCCATACCGTAAGATACCAATCGACCCGTAGAATCAAATTCAGGGAACGATCTATAGAAGAAATATGTGAGAAGAAAATCAATTCTTTATTTACCCATAAGCATCACTTGAGAGTGTTATTTGTTTAAGTGGAAGTTTTTCCGTTCGAAATTTATTTAACGTTTCCACTGTTTCTGTTTCATTAAGAACATCCGAATCTGCTGTAAAATCGCACATTCCTCCAGCTCGGATCCATTTTTTTGCTTCTTCTATTAGTGCATCTCCACGTGACGACATATGAGTTAAATACATATGTTGAATCGGAATTGTTGTCTCATTCAATATTTGCCAAAGTAAGTCAATCTTAGATGCACCGGAGCCAAGATGAAAATGAATCACACCTAATTTGCCGCTCAGCATGCCTCCGACACGTGCATCACTAATTAACTGAAGAAGTTCAGATTTCGATGGCCAACTTGAACGATGATCACTCAATGCTAATTCACCAGCACCAAGAACTTTATCAATAAGAATTAAATCTTGCTCAAAAGAACTAGTAAGAGTAACAATGGGAATACGATAGCTACCGGTCCACATCCATGTTGATAAACCTTCACGTTCCAGTCCCTGAAGATAAGAGGAGATAAATGAGAGAATTCTGATATACGGAAACGTACTTTCATCTTTTGCAACAAGGCCGATAAACTATACAAAAATAAAAGAAATGCGACTAATAATATAAATAATGAAATTCACCTTCGACTAACTCCATCTGTTCCAAGTAGACCAACAACGGTAGTTAAACCACCTTGAATCAATTCCGATAAACGACTCTCTGGTGTTCGCGAATAGGGACCTAAAGAAATCCTTACAAGTTCTTTTCAATATATTTTCAAGGCACCAGACCTTGTTCACCTCCACCACCAATTGCATGAACATGAACATCAATCAATCCAGGAATGATATATTGTTCTTGAACAGATATTGGCAAAATAGATAATTGACTGGTTTGCATTGATTTGATAAATGCCAACGTTCTCGATGGATCCATTAAACTGAGAATCTTTCCATTTGAAATCACAACGTCTTTTCGTATCGGTTTAGTAACATATTCCGAATGGCCAAAAACTAGACCACCAGTCAAAACTATTATTGCATACGATTCATTAAATGGAAACGGTGCTTGAGTTGACGATGAACCGACATTCGAAATGAAATCTTGTCCAAAATAACCGAGTAGAATTATTGCAACTAGACAAAGAATATTCATGTTAAGTCTGAAGAGAATAAGAAAAAAAAACACACTTGTATATATCAAAGAGATCAAATCGAGGCATGTAAATATTTGATCGAATGGATTATCGATGTTTATTGATATGTCGTTTTTCGTATGACAAGAATTAAGTACTCTTTTCAAGTGTATTTCAGTTTTGATTCACATGAAACTTCGCATATTTGTCTTTTAATTATTAAATCTGCAAACAAGGAATGTTTGGTTACTGAGAAAATATCGTCAATTAATCACTATTATTTTTTCGTTTGTTTTTTTTTCATCATAACCATAGTATATGAACTAATGGAATTTTCCATCATTCTATACAATGTACTTTATTCTCTTACTGATATTCTTCTTTTCCACCGTTCTTTGAATTCGCATTAGTTATATTTGCAGTTATGCTTACGTACCTATCATTCCTAATCGTATCCATCTGAATTTGACTTCAACACAATGTACATGCACTGCATTGAATAGTTGGGGAAATTTAAAATCAGGTGATCGAGTATAGGTATTAACAGAAGATGATCATCGAATCATCAAAGATGAAATAGACATAGTTATACATGCTAAATCAAACACTGCAAATTTGTGAAGTTTTCTCAAAGCAGAAAACGAACTTCGTGCCTTTCTGTTTGTAACTTAGCAAAGTTTTATACATTCATAACAAATGAACATTACATATTTGTGTTTAATAATACAATCAATCAAACGCAAATTATTCGTGCTTCTCAAGTGACGCTGCAACACCGATTGATAACTTTTGATCGTTCAGTTGAACTTCAACAGGTCAACTTGTCAAAACGTATTGGATCTTCGTCGACAATTTCATTAATCGGGCTACTTACTTGTCAAAAATCTTCCCACATCTGCTTATGTTCATTAGTAAATTGACTAACAAAGAAATTTACTAAAAGAACAAAATGTTTCGTTGTTTAGTTTTCCAAAGTTTCATAAATTTTATCATCACATTGGTGACTTTCCTCGACTCTATTATCAAATAAGCAAAAGGTTTTTCGGAAAGAATTTTCATCCATTTGAAATGATAATTGAAGAAGAACTGCATCCATTAATCAATTTAATTCTTTTGCTTCTAGAACCATTATTTACAAATCCTAATTAATTTATTTTATCGTGACAAAAATAAAAATTCTAAAATCTAATTATTTATCTGCAGATGAAGTCGTAGTTGTCTGCTCAGCCTTTTGATCGTCAATGCCTTCTTCAATTCCTGCTAAACGTCGACCTAGTTTAGCTAATAAATCAGCTTGCTGAGAAATTTGTTCTGTACATTGTCGAATTTGTTGAGTTTGATGATCGATAATTTCCATTAGCATTAGACATGTTCGACACTAAACATTATAAAAATTGCTTTCTTTCGATTTTTCTCTGGATTCGGTTCTTACTTGGCTTGAAGATTCTTCTTCAATTAGTTCATCTGTTGTTTTATTCAATGGTTGTTCAATGGTAAGAAGTCGATCGTTATTTGGTTCATCGAGTTCATTGATAACTTCTTCTCGTTCGAAAATCGATGTCGGCGATGGATACGAACGGATCGTTGAGACTCGTCTGAAAAGAAATCGAAATTAATGGAAAAGAACACACGAGATTTCTCTTCGTACTGATGAACAAGATCAGTTTCGAAAGTTGAAACTGAACGAATTGATGATGAATTGGTTCGTTGAATCGTCGATCGACGTTCAGGAAATGTTCGAATATACGAATCACGTCGTGGATTATGAACTGGATATGGAGGACGACAATCAGCTAATTCAAGACGAAGAGCATCAATTGGTTGATTTGTTGAAGTTTTATGCACTTGATATGGTAAAACACGATGATTCGTATGTCGATTTCGACCCTAGAAAACAAATTGTAGAGATTTAAAAGTAATAGGAGAGATATACAATATCATAGGCAAATTGTTCACGAAATGGTCGACGAACGGTCCAGTTCATGGTGAGAATTTGAATGAGACGAAAATTTCGTTTGCGTTTATTCGATCTACCCGCATATTTGAACTGATTGGTTTCTTTGGGAAAGATTTTTGAATTTAACAAAAAAATATTTTAAAAAGCGTGTAGATAGAAAAAAACAATTATTTATTTGGTTTCCCCATTTTTTTTATCTAGCGCCATCTATCGCCGAACTTTCCACCTAAAACTACTCGCACATTTTCCATTTCCATTCCATTTATTATTTAAATATCGAATGTTGTCATGTATTTTTACAAATTGTCGGTTAATAACATACCAAAAAAAGAAAACTACAACAACAAAAATATTGAAGCGCCGAAAAAGGATCTTCCCCGGATTGATTATATACTCAGTATGCAAGATATTTATTTGATTGTGGCTAGAATTACACAAACTATCATCCGTTTTCTTCTCGTTCTGATGTACTCAAAAAATACATTGACATCATTCAACGAATGTACTCGTAAAATTGTGTCGTCATAGAAAAATGACATAAAACATTTTTCTGTTTGTCGATATAAATCTGAACAGTGGATCCCTGATGAATTCAAACTATTTTTATATTCGAAAGATTTAATTAATCTAATTGCAAAATAGGAAATTCTAACATGCACACTTTTAGCACATTGATGTTATTTTCCTTTGCGAATGTAGGAAGTACAAATACATGCTTCCAAAGCGATTCTCAATGAAAGTATATCCACTGAAATAGGACATGATCTGTGTAAATCAGAAATTTAATTTCCGTTGTTTAGGAAATCATACAAACGAAATGTATTACCATGTCTGATCAGACGATTTTTTCCCTCAAACATTCAGTTTCTATGAGACAATAATAGTAACATGTTTCCTTTCGTTTAATAGGTGGTATTACCATAAGTTTCTTAATTGCAAAGAGAAATTCGATTTCCGTATGTCCGGATGTATTCTACTTCTGCTCGCATGATTACAATACAAGACGAAGAGAAGAAACAACTAGTTAACTATGAAAATTCATAATAAATTGAACGATCTTCTATTTGGAAATAATTGACCTTTTTCTTTTTATATGACAATTATCCAGTCGAATTGACGAAGTCTATTAGTTTGTTAATATAAATAGATATGTTCTTTTTTTCCGATCGAAGAGAGCTTAGACATTCATCAGTCTACTCAAATCATTCAGACAATAATTGCTTTCCTTTTTTTTCTTTATATTTTTGACGTTCTAATTCTTAGTGATTAGTTTTATCGATCGGAAAGATTTTCTCAGGAGAATCAAACGTAACAAATAATATATACAAAAAACGTTGCGTTTGTTTTCTTCTGACACAAAAAATATGGTAAACGTATGCATGAGATCGTCTGTTATTCTATATAAATAACTTTGTAATATACCGTGTCAGAATTGTTGATTATTCTGGCGACGTGTTGATAAAAGAGATTCTTTTTTGTACTAAGGAATATATGTTGATTCATACGAAAAGAAACAATAAACAATGCATCTATCATCATTTGATTAAATAGATTTGAATTGATTGAAAAGAAAAACGAAGAGACAGCTTTCGACATAGTTCGAGCTCTTTAACATTTGTCGGCGAAAGAAATAGATGAATGATGACATACACAAGTAGCTTTTTATCTCTGATCGATTAACAGTTGTTAGTATCTATCAAGATAAAAATTTGTCCTCGATAGAATTCCTTTGTGTATAATGAAATATTGAATTAAAATGAGAATGATCGATAACTTTCTTGTTATTAATTTTCATAAAATGATTCCATTATTCAATTACGATAGTAATCAATATGTTACGATCGTCGAAAAAATATCGAGAGAATCTGTTGCCTGAATAACTTGGTAAATCCAAGTTGAGTGTTTCTCTTTTGTGTATTCAATAGCACTAATATATAATATCAAGTTTCATTATCCTTTCAGTCCGATGTTTTTTCTAATTTCGTTGAAAGAGAGAAGAAATAATTGGGTATGATGCATGTCTCTCGAACTCATTCAATTAGAGTTTGAATCTAATGTCATTTCTATTCCTAAGAAACCGAAGAAAAAAAATTCAATAAAATTATTTCCAAACAACATAGAATGAGAAAAAGAAAGAAATAACGGAGAAAAGAGAAACTGTGAATAGTATGATTTATGTCGTCAGAGCTATCTAGATGACATAGCCGTTTTGAGGAAACATTTGCGAGAAGAGAAAAGAAGAACAAGAAGAAGAGAAATAAGCGAGATGCATTGACATAGAACTGAGAAAACAACGTATATTCTTTTTATGCAAGTAACAAACAGAAAAAGCGAATAGAAGACTTCTTGATCGGACTTATATCTATGTGTAATTTCAGTTAATCAAACATCAATACAGTTGAGAAGAAGAAGAAGAAGAGATCAAATCAAATGATTTCATCTCTTGATATCTTACCGAAAGGTCTCAATTTAACATACGATGAAGAAGATGAATTAGATAGAAGTGTCGTTAATTTCTTGGGACATCGGCGACGAAACAAATTTGCTTTTCCTATACTCATATCACTCTATTCGTTTATCTTTGCAACTGGTTTAACTGGAAATCTCTGTAAGAAATGATTTCATGTGAAATAACATTGATCAATATTTGTCTTTATATTTAGGTACATGTGTGACTATATGGAAAAGTCGTGACATGCATACACCAACGA
The DNA here is from genome assembly GCA_905250025.1 of Adineta ricciae. NCBI lineage: Eukaryota > Metazoa > Rotifera > Eurotatoria > Adinetida > Adinetidae > Adineta > Adineta ricciae. Next base: position 9,550 of record CAJNOJ010000273.1, read on the forward strand.
ATTTCTATCTTTTTTCTCTTGCTGTTTCGGATTTATTATTAATTAGTTTGGGTAAATATCATTTCTTTCTAGTTATCTTAATAAGATAGTTAAAGTCTTATCCATATCGAACGAGTTGTCAACAAATCTTAATGTCAAACTTCTATCATATAACAAATGATATTTCTATTAACTTGGAAACTTTCATTATCGTTTGATTTTCGCTTTAATTTAGGTCTATCAGTAGAAATGTACAATATTTACGAATCTTGGCCCTGGTAAACGAAATCTGAAAGCGATTAGGAGTGACTTTTATATATTTTTGTTTTGTTTTCAAGGATATTCGGGGAATCGTTTTGTGTATTTCGTACAGTTGTATTAGAAATCGTCACATCTGCCTCGATTTTAACTGTGCTATGTTTTACAATCGAACGTTATCTAGCCATTTGTTTCCCGATTGTTTCACAAAAAGTTCTAGGCGGTTTAAATCGCGCTTTAAAAATGATCATGATCGTTTGGTTTTTATCCTTTCTCTTAGCTGTACCTTACACATTCACCGCGGGTAAATTTCAAATGAAAATGCATATTTCATATGAATGAAATCTTTCGGTTTTATCTAGGCGTGTTTGTTAGTGTTAAAGGTGAACTTCGCAATATGACAATCGAGATTCTCGATAGTCGTATATGTGCGATTCGTCCGGAGTATTGGGAACCGATGTTATACTACATGGCAGTGACGACATTTCTTGTATTTCTTGTCCCAATTATTGTTATTACTGTTCTATATGTTTTAATGGGTATTACTCTGTATAAAGCAAGTCATCGGCCGTTGAATAATAATGATGGAAAGAAACATGAACATATTGTTTTACATCATCGTGGTCAACGACAGTTTTGGTTACGACAAAATACTGCGTCATTGATTAAATCACGTCCGATACGAAATTCCCGACGTGCTGTGTTGAAAATGTTAGGTAAGACAAATAAATTTTTACAAATTTTTTTCCCCAATGGAATTTTCAATTGAATTTACTCGTTCGTTTATTTAGTGGCGGTTGTAATTGCATTTTTTATTTGCTGGGCACCATTTCACACACAACGTATAACTGCATTTGTGACACGATTATTAGATAAAGCAAATAAAAACATCACATCAGATGCCGCTACAAAATTTCAAGAAATTCTCTTTTTTGCGTCAGGTAAATCAAACAATCGTGAGCAATTTCTCTCGTATGACAATTTGTTCATTCATAGGTATTCTATACTATCTCTCTGCTACTGTCAATCCTCTTCTATACAATATCATGTCGCGAAGATATCGCAATAGTTTCAAACGAACATTATGTCGATGGAGAAACGTATCGCCTAAACCATCGTATCGAAATGGTCGTTCATATATATATTACAATCGAGATTTAGCTCGATCACCTACAACTCCTTATTCAACGAATCCATATCATCGTACGATTCAAAAGACGAGTTCTTGTAATCATTATCGTGATAATCTATTTACAATTTCGATGTCGAAATATAAATTAGTGATTGGTTCTCGAACATTTTCACGTCAAGATTTACACGGAGATTGTCGTCATAAAACATCATTTCATTATCGCTTGTCGTTCACACATAAAAATGAACGTGAACTAGAAAAAGAGAAAATGAAACTCCAATTACGTCAAAGAAAATTCTCATTGAATTTTATTCAACAACCAAAAAAGCATCGAGCAAGATTCATCTTTACGACAAATGCTCCGCCACTCACACCACCGAATACATCGATTAGTGATTCGAAAGCGTCTCATATCAAACAATATCCATATTAGAAAAATCTTCTTCCGTTGTAAATAATCAACGAACGAATTTCTAACTTAACCTTTTGTTTTATTGCAAATAAACAAGGAACAAAGTTGGAGAGAAATTCCTTTTGACATAAATGACACTTTTCGTTCAGTTATCTTTCCAAGTCACTTGAGAATAAATATGCGTAGGAAAAAGACATATGGCTCACTTAATTTCTTTTTTTTAGTAGATATTCAAGTGTAGTTAACTGTCATCTCAAGTCGCTACAAAATAGGGTTATTCAGTTTTGGTTAGTCACATCGAATGAAAAGAAAACTATGACTGAAGTGATCAGAATTGAGTGGAACAGATTGTTTTTATCGAGATTTTTGTAGTTTTGTTAAAAACCTTGTACCTAAATCGGGTGAAAGCATTTTCGAGAACTACTTAGACGTACTTGAATGCACATGAATACGACTGTATAATCAAGTATAAGCTACTTTTGGTTATATTTATGATATTAATCTATTCTCCGATCGATGTTTTCTCCTGATTTAATAATCGTCTTAGATAGACGAAAGAGTTTTTCGCGATAAATTACATATTAATATTGATATGAATGGAAGATGATTAGTGTTCTCCCCATCTCTTTCAGTTTTTTTTATCGTTTGTCCAAATGAACGAAGTTTCCGTTCATGATATTCGTCTATAAATAACCATTTTTTTTTTTAGTATAATTAATGACACCTTTGAATTGAATGATAGAAGCCGAAAATGTCCTTGTTCCTTTTATAAAAAGACTTTTACTTGATTAGAAAGGTGATGGGTGACATAAAGAATACCGAAGGACATCTTTACACATTGAGATAGAATTAGATTTATAACGAATTTATAGTCAGTTTTCTGAGAGAGTCTGGAGGGTTTTTATCCATATTGAACCAATTATTGACAGAGTTTTCAGTCGCTCGATATGAATGGTTGAACACTGTTCTAAAAAACAAACACCCAAAGATCTTTTTTGAATCCTCTGGTTATAAATCATAGTCATTTTAACTCCATTCCGATGTTAACTAGAATATCCAGACTGATATATCTTATTAGATTATGACCTCTTACATTATTCGACATGATTTCATGCGTATTGATAAAAAGACATACTCGCTACTGGAGAAAAAAAATAATGTTCAAAAGAAGTTTTTCTGAATAAATACATTTGAATAGTAGAAAAACAAAGATTTATTTTGAGATTGAAGTTTAGAATGTACTTAAAATACATATCTCTTTTCGTCATTAATTTCTTATTTTAGATAAAATAATGAAATTTGCGTTTAGTTTTTCCTCGGTAGTCAGCTCAAGCGTACAACTGATCATTCAATTGTTTGCAATATCAAAAGCAAACACTAGGAAAAAACGCACAGCCCATGTGTACTCTGTGACCATAACAATAAACGCGAGACAAACGGGTGGGGTATAATAGATTAATTTGAAGTTTATCATATTTAAAGATGCTTTGGCATCAGCTGAAAGAAATTGAAAACAAAATTGATTGCATACCTGTAAACGAGAGTATCTGTCTATGTCGTTGGGTTCGACACACAATATGTCAAAGGGAGAAATTGGATAGATGAAGTGTATAAATTAGCAAATATTATTAACGTTCTTTTATCAATGCGCAAATCAACTTTTTCTCATATCACTTTCATCTTCCTCGTTAATTAATAAAACAAAAATTATCCTACACCTTAAGATATTCAAGAAGTCGCTCTAAGACTGCTACATGATTTTCCGGCAAAAAAATCCTCTTTGAATCATATGTACCGAATATTCAATGACACATAAAACAAACTATCCCGCCAGGCATCTTCCACCTCGAAAAGATGATTCAATATTCTACCTGGTCGATAATCAATTATTGTTTACATAGCATAATGTATGACTAAACACGATTTCTCCTTGAAATGATTGTGAACATGAATTTATATCGAGAAAGGAAATGAAACTATTTGCATAACAAACAATATCCTGTTAGAGAAGACATAGAAAATAGAATGCCAATAAACATCTTTTCCGCCAGTGACAATTTTTTTCTCTTTGTTAAATGAAAGATCTTCCAGAACAAGGGCGGATATTATATTCAATAACGAGAGAAAAAGAGAAAATCTTTCTAAAAAAAGCTGATTAGAGAGATGATCAGAGGTTAAATCTTCTTTACTCACAAAGACATACAGCTCCTATTTCTTCACGCATCAGTTAGTTAAATTATGTATCAACTTGATTTAATATCCCAAAATTTAATGATTATTCTTGGAATATTCATGTATATCTTTGGAACAATAGGAAATATTTTGAATATTTGTGTATTTTTCCGTTGGTGTCACACGAAGAAGAGATCTAATGGTCAATCCAACAGTTCGCTATATTTATTCGTATGTTCAATATCAAATTTAATTATTATAATTTATCCTTTATTAACTCGTATTATCTTCGATGGTTTTCATTATTCCGTTCAAACAAATTCGGTTTTTTTTCTTTGTAAATTTCGTTATTATATTCTTCATACCTTCGATTCTATTTCCTTAACTTGTATTTGTTTAGCTACATTCGATCGATATTTGATAACCTCACGAAAAGTTCATCTTCGTCATCTAAATCCTGCAACTAAACGTATTGAACAAGTTTTATTGATTTTCATTATTCTCTATAGTATTCACAGTATTCCAATCGGTATCTATTTTCATGTTTCGAATCACGGTCGCTGTATGATCTATTCTCAACTATTTTTATATTATTATTTCTGGATATTTCAAATCTTTTTTCATAGTATCTTTCCTATAATATTTCTAAGCGTATTCGGTACATTAACGTTTCAACAATTGAAAAGTTTCAAAAGAAAAACACGTTATGGAATATTAAATAGCGAAAAGCAATTATCTCGAATGTTATTATTGATGTCGATCGCAATTATTCTCTCATCGATACCGTATTGTATTGAACATATCTATCTTGTAATGATAGTGAAGCACAATTCTCTACAACGAACGTCTTACGTGTTTCTCTATCATGTAATCACATCAATTTTATTTTATACGAATCCGACGATGAGTTTTTACATATTTTTTATTTCAACACCGAATTTTCGCAAACAAGTTCGCCAGATAATCTTTGGCAAAAAACCTATACAACATTTGACTAAGCAATCGTTCAGTATGATAACTCCTTCACATACATCACCGAATTGAATCAAATAAAGCATGAATTATTATTTGCAGTTGAAATTTATATTTTATTAAAAAGAGACACATACTAATATACGAAGAGAAATATAGTTCATATGCGATTTATTCGACATGAATCCAGTCTTCTTCATCTTTTCCATCTTCGACACGTAGTTTTCTCATATTGCGTGTTACTCGATCACTTGCCGCTTTTGATGACGAGTCTAAGTCAAAGTCATCGAAATCCGATCGTAACCAATTGATCATTTCACTTTTAAACGCCGGAGTCGAGGTTGTTGTTGTTACACCAGTTTCGACAGATGGCGCTAGTGTATCATCTTGCTCATGATCATAATCATCATCATAATGTTGAGCATGAATTTTATAATGATTTTTCATTCGATATGCCGACGGAATGTATTGATTACATACTTTACATGTCCGTTTTTTTAGTTCTTTTTTAACCGATGAACAACAGTAATCAAATGGTATCATTTCATTCTAAATTCGATATAGAAATTTTCTTTTATAAAATCATATATAATTAAACAAACTTGTGTATGTTGAATGACAACGCCATGAAATTGAATTCGTTGAAATAAAGATCCATAAAATTGTCCTCGTTGATAATCTCGATCAGCCATTCGAATTCCATACGGTGTTCGTTCAAATGGAACAGGTGCGGGCAAAAAACGATGAGGAAATATTTCCACATAGTTTGATCTCCACGGTCCACAGCATTCGACAGAATTACAACGAATTATTTGTAATGTATATTGGGTTTGTAGAACATGCATTGCACACCAATACTCGTCAATGTCATATTTTGGTTGTTCACCAGTTTTCTCTCGTGCTTGACGAGCATTTTCTTGATAGTACTCATCTCGTGCTGAAACACGAAACTCGTGTCCTTCTTCTGCTTCTTCTTCGGCACAAATCCTATCGAAAAATAACAAATAACCAGAAGAAAACTTTTTTGTTATTCTCACTGTCGTAAAAGTTCATCCATGACAATTTTTGTATCGATTTGTCGTCGTTCATCATCGGATGTTGCCGGTGGATTAATGTACTCCGCTACACATGGAAAGCCATCAATAACGGACTGATTCCATGTTTCTGCTAGGATTTGTCCAGCTTTACGAAAATTGAGTTTTTTCTAAATCAACGTTGATAGTTGTGCCTGATTCATTTAAATGTGAACCGAAATGATCGTGTGGAAGAATTAGACCAGCTAAATCATGCGATAATGGTGCCATGCGACGTTCAACAATGTTGTAAGCTGATTGACCAGGACTAGAAGGAAAGCGTTTAATGAGAAGAAAAAAAAGCTAAAAGATAAAACTCACGCATGAGTAAGACAAAACAAAGCATCTAAATTGTATTTCTTAAATTTTCTAATACTCGCTACAAGTGTTTTCGGAAATCGTGGATTTTCATCAGGACCTCCGTCGACAGTAACAATAACAATCGGCTTGACTTGTCCAGTTTCGTCGCGTGCAGCTTTTTCAAATTCTTTCAAACCAACTAATCGATCAAAATCAATGCCATGCGATTCTGCACTGGATAGATCATGTTTAGCCGATCGAATAGCGACATAAGTTGGTCCGGAATAACCCAAATCTCCATCTTCAGACAAAAGACAAGCAGCATAAACACTCGGTGTCAACTGATGACGTGGAGCAACTGTCCAATCATGATCCGGCAAACGTATTCGATAATCCAAATGCATTAACATCGGTGCCTGAGCACGTGCAGCTGGTAGACCAATTGGAACTTTACATTTATCATCTTGTGATAAATAGAACACACAATCGTTACCAAAGATCGATGCTAAATCCTTCATATAACGAATTGTTGCTGTGGCAAAATGACCATCTTCATGTTTGCCATGTTCATCATTTTGTGCACGACGAAGACGAACAGGAACTGTGTAAACATGTCGACGACCATCGATCGATTTCGCACGATGAGGTAACAAACGATAATAGAGTGTTGTTCGTTTGATATCATAACCACGTTGTTTGAGTTTTTCACGTAAATCGTCTAATGTTAAACAAGGACGAATGATTTCTGTTTGACGCCGACCATCACTTGCACCACCGACTTTCGCTATTTCTTCGATCATTTGTAATAAATCTGGACAATATTCCTCAACTCGTGGCCGGCCAGTGGTACGTCGATAAAGTTTATTTAGTTGAGGATGTAATTCAGGTTTAGTTTCAAACAAATGTTGGACCTAAAACTCGAAGAACAATTGTAGAAGAAAAGAATGTAACGAAAATCTTTTTACGATTTGTTTTTTTTTCACGCGATATCTACTCGATGAGCGTTGCTTCGATTGAAGCCGTTTTAATTCAAATCCTTTCGTATTTCGATCTTTAATTAACTGTTTCAATTGTTTCCTGTTCTCCACCGTCGCCAAACCCATTTGTCTCACTTGAATTAACGAAGCTATTCGTTCATTAATCGCTGTTATTTCTTTAAAAATACGCTCTTGTGCTGGTTGTCGTTTTTGTTTTGCTAACGGTTCTAATGGAATACCAGGTATAGGTGGAACTTGTGTTGGATCTTCAAGGGTTTTTTCTTGAAGGATTTTAGGTTTTTTTATACGAACTGCTGGTTTCTTCTTTTTCTCTTGTTTCTCATTGCAGTTATCTGATGCATTGGGCTGTTCGTCTTCATTGTTGTCAACATCGACTTTTGACTTCTTTTTCATTCGAGAACGAAGAGATTTTGGTTCAATTGGAGACGTTGGTTGGTCGAAATCTTCATTCACTGTTTCATCTAGTGAATTATAAATTTCTAAATATTCTTCGATTTTTTCTTTCACATATTCTTCGTTCGATTTGATTTCGTTCCATTCGACTTGTGCATCATAGAATTTTGCCTAATTTTGAAATGTAATTAGAAGAAAATCGATACGTCTGAAAAACTTTTCTCACTTACAGCTCGAGTCTCATTTGGACGAGCTTTCATATAAGCATCAACGAAAGTCTTATAAAGACTTGGTCCTTGAATCTTTTTATTCGACTTCGTTGGCATGACGAAGATTGCAAACAGTGAATGATCGAATACGTACAAATATTATAAAAGAAGAAAGAAGAACGAAAAGCGAAACTAGACGATGACCTCTTCACTATACAGTCGGTCACAAACAGTAACCAATGGTGAGTATTTCATAAAATGAAGAGAAATGATAAGGACGTCATGTTTTATGTATGAAAAAAGAACGATAAATACGAACAAGGCGATATATGAATAGATTCAGAGTCGCTTTTCATGCGAACGATTGTACAAAAATAATGAGAAACGTAACCATTAATAATGTAAGACTTGATCACAGCATTTTGTCCTTCCTGTTTGAATATACGTCGTTTCGCTTGATTGATACAGTTGTATATTCATCGTGAAATCAAGATTTTTCGAGAACAATAGGGCACATAGCTGAGTAAATAGATTTAAATTGAAATAAAGATCTCATTATCTAGTAAATATTACTATTTAACTACCCTAATTTACCTTTACTAAATTTTTTTTATTTTTCATAACGATTGAAATGAATAACGACGTGATAATAAACAAAAAAAATGAATGATTAGAGAAGATATTAGGTTGTTAAATGAGAAAGAACGACCATTGTGATGCATATCAGTGATATGAAGCTACTTAATTGAATTTGGCTGAACATCAGTTATTGATTTATCAGCTGTATTCCTTTGGAACAAATTCTTTTTTTTTACAATTGGATCGAGTGGCAAAATATTTATTTCCTGCTGTACAGGTAACATCCAGACCGAAATAAGCACCGAAGATTTTAACATACATTGCCGATACTTTATCACAATCGAACAAAATGACTGTATCATCATCCTTTGGTAAGCAGTGAGGCTAATTGAAACTACTTTCAGCATTTAGTTGTTGTCAAATCTAATTTCTCGATTGCAAACATAGTTGTTTTTTTTCTACGATGAATTAGATAATGTTTGAAATCGAACAAATAATTCAACTAAATGAAAAGTACCATGGCATGGAACTAATCTGGATTGGAAAAGAACGGATTTTGTAACATATGATCGTAACTATACAGATATGTTGGTTGTTTGACCATATATTCAGCCATATGGCGAGCGCCACATATACTTTCAAATAGTTACGAGCGAACTTATCTAGAGTGTACAGATTCATAACTTTAGTATTTTTATAGGTAGCTATAGGAGAAAGAAAATGATTCAAATAATCAGCTTCGTCGAGTAGTTCATTTGTGGTTCCATCGTTTAAGATTTGTAGGATCCATTCATCATGATTCATTCCTATCAATACAAATAGCTTACAATTGAAATTCGTGATCCAGATGATCCACCCATGAGAGTAATCGAACCTCGATCATCTCGAAATTGAGCAATATTTTCACGAACCCATTTGGTTGCTTCACGTTGATCACTAATACCTTGATTAGCAACCATCTTTCCAATTTTATCATTCCAAGTCGGATGAACGAAAAATCCCATAGCGTTGAGTCAATAATTAAAATTGACCATAATGAAAGGATTCTTATTTTCGATCGTATCATTGGGCCAATCAGGATCATCGTAAACAGGTACTGTAGAACTACTTTTCTGAAATCCACTGCCATGAATTCAAATTAAAACACAGTATCCTTGCGTTATTGTTGATCGGATAGAAGGTGTCCATACGTTTAAATAGAGACAATCTTCGTCCGACATACTTCCAAAATATTCTTCTCGAGGAACTTGAGGGTATTACGGACTGTAATGTGTAGCATTTTTTGTGTTATTCTTTAGATTAGTGTTTAGTACGTATGGTTACGACCTTTTATCAACAAAGTTCTCCAATGGGTGGAGCAACGTAAGGAATTTCAAACAAAATATTCGTTTTATGAATTGTAAAACCAAGAAATCTTCCTGATGTTGTAGAAACGATTGGTCGACCTACGGAACCATCGATGAGATATATATAAATCATCACGTATACTGAAGAGAAATAGAAAATAACCAATGGAAGAACAGCGAATACAGCTGTTGTGTATCTAAATGAACCATAAAATATCAATCAACTGGCTTCTTTTTATATGTTTCGTTCGACAAAAAAAAAGAAGAATTAATACGTCATTGTTTTATTATACATACAATCGGTATCATGTTCTTTAGTAAATAAAATAGTAATTTGTAATTATGAATAACAGAAGAGAAAAACTATCAAAGAGTATTTATAAATACATTCTTGAGGACCATTGACGATACAAATGAAATGCATATTGTCGTTCTATATTTAGAATAATGATTTATATAAGGAAAAGAAAAAAATATGTATCAGTTGACTAATTGAATCGTTTGATATTTTATCTGCTGATTGTCGTTCATCGGAACAATATTTTTCGTCATCTTCAAACGCTGCGTTGCATTCAACTGATGCGTTTTAACTTGTACAAACTGAATATCACTACCACTAGCAAACGCTTCAGTAGATTGGAGAAGTTCTAGTATTCTACAATGATATTCTAGATCCAATTTTAAATACACTGTTGAAGCTTTCTTTCGTAGTCGCTATGAAATTACTGAAATAGATAAACTCTAAGTAATTCTTCTCCAATGTGATTTGTCTTGGCTCTTGACTGAATTGCGAACAATATAGAATATTTAAAACCGTTTTATGAATGACTATTCAGATAGACAAAACTCTCAAAAAAACACGTTGAAATTCCGTTAGAACGAAGATTTCACAGTTTGCAATCTCGAAAACACTGTTTTAACGAATCTTTAAAGCGTTAGAATTCTAACGAGTATTAACTCTTGAAAATGTGCGTTTTTTTCTTATGCTTGCCCGTCTGAGCACAATGAAATAAACCTTTTCAGCCATATCTCGTATATCTCATTTCAACGGCTCTGTTCTCTCCATGAGATCTATAATAAATGTGACAGACAACGATACATTCACATTTAAATGTACATATGTAAGAGTATGTTAGTCGCATTGAGATGAGCAGAAAAATATTTGATCAACCAGATGGTCTTTTTACTAAACACTAATGGAGAGTTCGTCATTATTCATCTTAACAATTCAGTTTGTGATTCGATAAATAATCAATATACTTCAATTCAGCTATTCGTATTGAATCAATTTGTCGTTTTCTTCAGAGTCAACGCATAGTTTCATGTGGATAAAACTTTATTCGAAAAATGACAACGACAGATAATAGAACATAATATATATTATTTAAGGTATAGTGAACACTGTTGCTTAGAAAATAATAGTAAATTATCTCTCGAGTAAGACTTCGACTGTACGAACAACGAACTTGATATGTCAGTTTACGTATTTTTGAATTTCAAGATTGTATTAGTTTGAAAGAAAAAGCAAAGATGTAAAAACACGAAAATAGATAGAAGATAGTAAATTATAACTACAATCAATAATGTACACGTTACAATCATAATCTTGAATATTATAGATGAATGAGAATTATGTCTACAGTAAGAATGTATGAAGAATTCAAATAAAAATACGATTTATTACCAGCTAATCACATCTGGAAAACACTCGTTTGCAAATAGTTTTCTAAATTTTACTTTGAACTCTTTGCCAACCACTTTAACATTATTCTTTCTCTTATTTATTATAAAAAATATGAGAGACTATTTATCTAACTCTTAACTTCTTTTTTTATTCTATTATTAAAAAAGGATAATGAAAGTATACTATGTACTAATTAGACTTAGAACAATGTAATTACGAAAACTAAATGCAAGTTTCTCTTTTTTATCATTACTGAGTGCTCCCTGAAATTGTTTGAATCGTTCAATCATAATTATAAAACCAAAAACCAACATATATTATTCCACCAGTTCGTGTCAAGTGATAGAAATGTGTAATTCTATCATTCCGACTTTGTTCTGATTATTTTCATGCGCATCATGAGCTTGTTTGAAGTACAAACCTGCTTATTTCATTTTTAATCGTATAACACATCCAAACCTCGAATATCTATTCAGTGTATTCTGTAGTTGTTCCTCTAGCTAGACGTAGTCAAGTTCATATTGAAACAAAGATGCTGTAAATGTTTGAATGTTCATTGAATCATTATTGAACTATATAGTCGGTCACTGATATCGTTTATTATTTTTGTTTTTCAGAAAGTTTCTGTTTTGCTCTATTATAAAAAGAAAACATGTCATCCAACATCTCAAATTCAACAAACATTTCATCTCTCAAGAATGAAATTCGCTTTATTTTATTTCTTACATTACAAATCCCATCCATCATTTGCTCATTATACATATTTCTTCAATACGCGACTCGATCGAATCTTCGTCAATCAATTCATCATCACATTGTTCTTGTTCTTCTTTGTAGTAGTTTTCTCTTTGTAGCGATTCCTGTGTCAGCAAGTGAAGCATTTTTCTACACAGCAACTGTTCGACCAGCCAGTTATCTTTTCTGTTCGATCTGGACATGGGTACACTATACAACAAATATAGCCAACTTAATCTTAATGTCATTTTCGTGTATTGAACGTCATTTGCTTATCTTTCGTTTAAATCCATTGAGAACACGTTTTCGACGGATAGTTTATCATTATATTCCAATAGTTGTATGTTTATTATATCCCGCATTGTTTTATTTTATCTTAATTTTCCTCTATCCATGTGAACCTGTTTATGATTTCAGTCAACTTCTTTGTATAATGCCTTGTTATTTTATGAATATTCCAATTGGTAATGTTGATACATTTGTAAATAATTGGATGCCAATCTTTGCTATTCCATTGTTAAGTCTCGCTTTATTTGCTCGTTTTCTTCTTCAAAAACGTCAGGTGCATATTGAAATTTTTCAATGGAAACGAGATCGAAAAATGGTTATACAATTATTATCTATTGCATGTCTGTATTTTTTTATGTGGGCACCATTGAAATCAGTTTCAATTTATAATTTAGTTTGGCGAGTAAAACTCTCGAGTCAATTTCAAATCGATTATATGTTTATTTTGCCTTATTTCATTCATTTATTCTATCCATTTGTTATTTTATTCACGAATTCTGAATTTCGACGAAGAAATCGATTACAACCAAATTTCATTACTCCAATTCATCGACGTGGAAAAACCTGTGCGATTCAACGCTCGAATAAATAAATCTCATCAAATAATATAACTTATTTTCACAACTTAGAAATTTGCATTATTGTTCGTTGTTTTCCATCGCTTCGATACATTGGTATTAAACTCGAAAGTTGAGTTCAACTATCCATTTATTCTTAACTTGAAACAAATTACATACGAAATTGAGGACAATTTATCGAATTAATATAATTTGTTTAAAACTTTCATCGTTATTTCGTAACCAAGAAAACACGCCTATAAGTAAGAAACATCGAAATAATTCATCATCATAATATTCAAACATATAAATTTACCGCATTAGCTGGAAATGCTCGGATTAGAATTGCAGTTGTGCCTTTGTAGAATGATCCAATACCTTCTTTTCTTATTAATTCACGAAAAACATCGCGAACACCATTTGGATATCGATCTGATGGCGCTGAAAACGGCAAGAAACAAACGTCATACCTCAAAGTCATTAACTTCTACATACCACTCTGTAATCTTGATTTTAAAATATCTGCAGGCATTGCAACGAACCAACTAAATAATCCTGCTGTTCCACCAGCTAGAATTGTTCGCCACGGACTTAATTTTTTCCTTCGAGATGAGCTTCTTCAATATAAATATCCTACTTTCCATAATTGATCACTTACGAGAATCCTTTTGGTTTTAATAATCTCTTCATTCCATCATACGTACAAAAATATACACCCCACGTTGGAACACCTACGATAAATGAACAATCTCACATGGATTAGAATATGATTGTATACATACCTCGGATAATAGTGATTACTGTGCCTCGATATAAATTTCGAATTCCGCCCTTTTCATACAATTGCTTGGCACAATCAAATGATCCTTTGTATTCCGTTGTTGAAACATTTTTATTCAATTTTGCTGCTTCTTGTGCCTTTGATTAAAAGAATAACGACTGCATTGCAAAGTAATCAAAATAAAGAATTTACTTGTAATAAACATTTCACTCTTTCAACAGGAGTTAACGCAATTGTATTCGTAATGCCAGCAACTGATCCGGCAATGAATGATTGAGGCAAACTACGAAATAAAATGCATAAATCCATCCAAAACATAAAGATATATTCATCACCTATAGTCTCCATCACTTCTTGATGGAGTTTGCATTTTCTTTCCAATACTATTACCAAAAAACGATAACGCTGACGTTGGTGTCACACCAACAAACATCGAACCAACACCTCGATAAAGTGAGAGAAAACCCTTTTAAACAAGAAAAACAATGAGATCATATGAGTTTTGAAAACAAACATTCAACCTCTTTTTTCACCGTCTTTTTGACGCAATCAATAGCTCCATTATACAACGGTTTCTCTCCTTTTTTTGGTTCAGGCATGGTTTGTAAACGAACTTTGATCGTATCCGGTGGATGTCCAATAAGAACAAGACAAATACCTCCAACACCACCGGCAACGAAATTTTTCAACGGATCAACATTTTTATTTTCAGAACCCATCTTGATGATAACCGCACTTAAATACACTGCGACAAAAATAATCTGTACATGCTGATTTTTGCGTACGAAAAAAAAATCGATACGACCGAGGACGAAAGAACACAACAAACTACTCGATTTTCTCTCTGAGTCATCCATCAACGATGTATATACTCCGTGACTCGTTCGTATGCAATAATGACGATTAGCTCTTTCAATCTCGACAATTTCTTACGTTCTGTCATACGTAATATTTAGAGATTGTCCACGAGATGTCATTAAGAATTGAACTCTTCGTACAAATGAATCGACACTAATCTTGATGATAATCAAATAACATTGTTCACAAAAAAAAAGATTTCACGTTGTTGTGTATTGAAGTTAATAAATCTCATTGAAACATTACCAGACGAGAATTGATGAAAAGATCCGTATGTTTTAGTTTGCTTTCTGAAACTGAAAAAAAGAAAAAAAAGAACACGTTCTGCTTATAGCATCTTCTCCGTTCTTCTAAACTCACAAAAAATTCTAGTTGTTTGCTGGAAAAGAAAAGAAATGTCGTCGTCGTTTTTTATGATTTCAGTCATCGAGCATATTTTTTCTTTATTCTTTTCATTCTAAACGGCACTATTCAATTCAACGACGCAATTTCTCTTCTGAAACACAATGAATACTTCTCGTCGTTCATCCATATCTAGTCATACTCAATCTATCACACTTCTCGACGAAATCGATCGATGGGAACATGGAACATTGTTACTGGTGAAACAAACAGCAGATCGTGCACGACAACGTGTCAACGATTTGATCATATCGATGAATTCGACAATGACAAAAGATTCAAATGACTATCAACGACGTCGTAGCGGCACAGATGCGTCAATTCACGAATTAAATTTGAAACTTCGTGATCTAAATCGAACGTTGAACACATATTCACCGCATATTAAATTACATATTACACCGATTGATTGGTCGACTATTCTTCGTGTGTTTATTGAATGGTCGTCGTCGGAATATGAAGTTTCTTCACCACGACAATTATTCATCGGAGGAACATTGTTAACACCTGAAGATCAACTCCAATTGAACAAATTCTACGGAAAAGAAAGTCAAAAATGGCATTTAATTTACAAAGCAACACGCGATGGTTTTAGTATGGATGATTTTCATCGTTGTTCGGATAGTCAAGGTCCAACAATAACCGTCATTGAAACATTAGATAAATATTTATTCGGTGGTTATACATCCGTCAATTGGAATTTTCATCAAGGAATGAATGTCGCTGTCGAAGATCGAAATGCTTTCTTATTTACTTTAGCTAATCCGAATGGTATTCCGTCAACAAAATATTTGATAAAACTATCTGGTGAAAATGCTGTTGTACCAAATGCTATGGGACCTACATTTGGTCATTATGATTTAGCTATTTATCCGTATAGTAATATAAACTCAGAGAGTTTTATTAAATTTCCCATTTCTTTTATTGATTCAACTGGAAAAGGTTATTTAACATTTACCGGTTCGACAAATTTTACAACAACAGATATCGAAATCTATCGATTAGAAAATCTATGGGATCATCAATTTTGAACGTTTTTAAACGAGACAGTTGAATTTATGTTAGATTTTAGATTCATCGTTTGTCGCGCTGTTTGAATAATTTTGTTTAATTATTCATTTGACCATACTAAACATTGATGTCGATCTGTTTTTGATGATTGCGGAAGAATATCATGGTGATTTATATGTTTATCGAGTTTTTCAAGGAAAAACATAATACCTTGAAATCGAGTACATGTTCGATCAAGTATGAAACGTTCATTGTTTGGGTTAAATCCTGAATAGAGACGAAAAACAAAACCAGTATATTGAAAATTTGTTCCATTCATTAACAATGGCTTTCGTTGTTGAGAAAAACTTGAATGGAACTTGTATGCACCTAAATAAACCAAAAGTTCTTCTTTAGGTCGATGACCATATCGCAATGTTTCTAGAAATTCCACTGTTGAATCTCGTCGGAAGATAATTTGTGGTTCTTCGTTGGCTAAGTTTGTTTCTTTTTGAAAAATCTTCTCGTTTTCAATTAATCGAGACATTGGAACAATGAAATATTTCACATATGAACCATTCACACGTAATGATTCAACAATCTGATCAAAACCTCGTTGTGAAAGAAAGCAATTGCCATCGAAAACCATTAACCATTGTGATTTCGTTTGATATTTTCCATGTCTTAAAGCGAAATTTCGCGCACCGTTATTATTCATCACATATAAATTCTTTTTGTGATACAAAATACTGATAATACGAATCTTTTCATGAAGAAGATTTACTCCGTGAAAAAGATCTGTTGAATTAATATTCATCTTTGGAGAAAAGTTATATAGAATTTGACGATATTCATGCCAATAGAACGGAATTCGAATGTAAAATTGATTGTGTTTATCCAATAAATCGATTAGTTTTGTTTCTTGATCGTGATAAACAATTCGATTGAGAATCCAGATTTTTTGAATGTGAATGAATGTGGGTTCATTTTGAAGAATAAATAACAAATTTGTTAATGTTTGATTATGAGAATGACGAGGAGGAAGATCATTGCCTAAGATACGATAAAGAATAATCCATGAATCTTTTTCATTAACAGTCTTCATCGTTTGAGAAAGATTTCGTATGGAAAATACGAAGATAAATATCATTAGCAATAGCAAAAACAAATTCATTCGATTTCTTTTTCTCATGAATAGATTTCTTTCGGCCATTTTTGTTTCAACTTCTTTAGGCTTTCCTTATTTAAATACAAAAACTTGCATATATCCAACTCACACACGTCTTCTTACAATGAGTAAAACGTGTTCGAACTGATGTATGTTGTCCTAGAAAAAACGAAAAACAAAGTTCATGTCCACGTGCGGATTTATTCATTTTTTTTTGACAAAAAGCCATGTAGAACTGTCGTGATTAGAATTAAAACAAATACACGAAATATATTTCAATTAATGATGTTCATTCAATCTCGAATACACTATTTATTCCTATTTAACAATCTCATATGATAGTTAGTCGAATAGACATGTTAATCTGATTAAATTTCTGTTGTTGTCCTTCAGTTTCAATCGCACTCGATCGAATAAATGAGTTCATTTATTTAGAAAAAAAAACAAGTTTCATTGAATTACAATCACACAAGTTCATTAACTTAGGAAAAAACAAGTAAAAGTTTCAACAATTAAATTTTATATAAAACTTATTCGATCGTCGATCGATTGTGTAATTACTCAATAACTTTTCCTTGTCAATCATTTCATGTAATTTTGCAATTTGATCATCCGTTCCTTTCTCGATTACAATACAAACGCTCATCGGTTCAATCATTTGATTGCACTTTATTCGTTTCAATGTCCATTCAGTCATTGATATAAGACGATCATTCGGAATCGTTGTTGCTACGAATGATTGCATTCGAGGGAAAAGATCAACAATCAAGTTCACATCATTTTCACTATACAAATTTGTTACTGTCACATGTGTAATTTTGCTCGTTTTCAAACATCGTCGAAGTCGATCCATATCATCTTCAGCTTGAAGAAATTCTGATGAACTCGACGACAATGTAAGACATAACATAGTCACATTTGGTAATAACCGAAGAATAGTAACAAATTCCTTTGTAGGACAAGAAAAACTCGGTATAACCAAACGGGTTACATCAGTTAATCTAAATAAACGATTGAGTCGAACAAAATAGGATGTATCATCCAGTGAATCAATGTCCCATAGGGTTACATTCACACCAGGATAAGAATAATATGACGTCAAATTTCCATCATAAGGTGCGTGTTCTTGAAAATCGTACCATTCGTTTCTGGAAAAAGAAACATAATCATTTCGAAATCTCAATTTTATATCTATATACTCGTTATGACGAATGCTATATGCAACTTCATCACAAGAAATCATGATTCTAAAGTGCCACTGTTTGTTGATCCAAAATGGTGACAGATAATTCGAAATTGTTCGATGACAATCGGTAATTTGGAATGTACTGGAAAGAAATTCAGTCCAATGGCAAGTGAATTTTTGTAAATTAGGCATGTTTTCACGAATCAATTGTTCCCATGCATACGCATCGAAATAGCTTTTATTATCATTGACAATTTTGATAGTCAACGCTTTCAATTGTGACGGTAATTTTGCAAGAAATGTTCGACAAGCATCCGATGGAATATCATCAATACGAAGATTAAAATAAACTAAATGATTCATGTTCATAACGATTTCCATGGGATTTATATATCCAATTCGTTCAATGAACGAACAATGTAAATGTGTTAGTCGTGGTGTGTATGAAAGAAGATTCATCAGTTCTTCGAGACTTAAACGATGACAGAACGAGAAGAATTCGATTGATGTATATTGTTCAGCAGTTGCCATTGGAAGAAGAAAATTTTCCTTTCGATATTGAGAAACAACGATTTTGAGATATTTCAGAAAGCGTAATTGAAAAATGCTCTGATAGACATCAACCAGATAATTATCGACAGTATGAAAGTAAACTTGTAACGAAGAAAGCAGTGGTAATGATTTCAGTTGTGAAAGAAGTACACGAAGTTGCAATATCGGAACATTTTTGACATTGATGGATTCCAAATGAACACATGTTGAGTCGATATGAGGAGATAATCGAATGAATTGTTGATCGTAAAAGTCATAATCAAAAGAAAATGAAAGAACATGATGTCGATTGGATAAAATATATCGTTCGTATTCATCATCGATTGTTAAATATGATTCCATTGAAAGTTGAATTTTCAAAAAAAATTTCGAGTCGGTTAAGAGATTTCGGAAACGAGCATTTAAATCAAAAAATGCTTGATGGACATAACAACTATTTAAGTAATTGAATATTTCGTAGAAGGTTTCATTTGCTAAATTTTCAATATGATTCACTGTTATTCTAAATGAAACGAAGAATTTGAACATCAATTTACTAATTTCGGTTTCCTTACTTTTTCTCGACTAATGAAGTTTCACTTCGTAATTTCATCCAATGATCTGATAGGTGAAAACGTTGTGATGTTTCTTTCACTTGAAACATTGTGAAATGATTCGAAATTTTCATGTATGGAATTACGTCGAACCAGACTGGATAAAGCTATCCATTGTTTACTCTTTTGACCACAAGAATTTCTTGCGTTCTGTGTACGTACGAAACAACACATCTTTCTCTCCTTTTCATTTATTTGGCTACATTTAAATCCAGTCTGGTGAATAACATACGAGGATTCGAGTGTGATGATTTGGTTGAACATGATATCACTTTCGTTTTCTAAGAAGAGGATAGAAAAATAAAACTATCATCTTTATCTTGTATGTCCTCGTAAGATAACATGAAGGACTGGAAGGATAATCACACAGAAATAATCCAAGGACTAATGTCTCGGAATTATCCATGAAACTAAAGCCAACTGTCTTCATATATGATGGGGATTATAGTTCGTTCTTTACAAGTAATTGTTTGTATTGGGATATCTTTGATGATCTTGCATATTGTCATGAATGAATATGCATCAACTGTTCATTTACTTTCATGGTAGATGCATTGAATCGATACTGAGACGTATGGTTTCTTTGTGTCACCAGTGCGAAAATTTATTAAAAGAATCAAAAATATTGTACAAATTATATTTGTGACAATAAAAATAAAAAACTAGAACAATAAGTTTTGAGATTCTCATCAAAAACCGCACGCGTACCGACTTTTTTTCTCGACAGTTACTTTCGTCAATAACATCAATCGATAGATGTATAGATTCGTAATCTAACACAATCTTTTCTAACCTGAGCACACGTTCTCAAGTAAATCAAGATAAGAAATATTTGCATATGACGCTAACTTGACCTATGTATGTACATATTCAAATAAAGTACGGCTTTCTTTTCTGCAAAGCAATCTAAGCTCATGTCAAGGAAAATAAAAATCTGGAAAGGATGGATCCAAGAACGTTCATAAGCAAGATTAATAAATCACGGCAAAAAGAAAAGTATTATTGTTATGATTAAACGGAATAATGAACGAAATGACGAACATCTCTATACGCGTCAGATGATGTTATTGAAAAAATTGTTTTGACAAATGATTCTGTCATTGTCGTTATTCCAATGTTATAATCAAGTAGATATGCGTAAATAAATCGAAATGATATGAGAAATAGAAAACGTTCGTTGTTGTTAATAGCTTTTTCTTGTTTTTCTCTCTCTTTCCTTTGGTCCATTCAATCGACTTGATCATCTGTAAACACATGTACATATACATGTCGATGTCAGTTGAATCTAACACAAGTTGTAAACAAAGCAACAAGTGATTAATGATATAACGTAAGTGGATCGTACACATGAAGAGAAAAGACTGAAATTGGCTACATTCAACGTCTGTCGAAACGGACCGATAGTGCTATTAGTCGAACGAGAACTTGCTGTTTTTTTCTCTATATTGAATTAATCTTTCCTCATCCTCGTTCTAATTTACTAATCTATACATTCTAGCACTACCGGATATGGCTTAACTGGTAGTTTTATCGGACCCTTGATGAATAATACAATATGTCGACAAGAAAAATATTGTTTTTTATAATCGAGTCAAATAGAAGGACACAGAGAAAGAAATGGCAAACACGAGAGACGATACGGATAGTTGTTAATTATCTATAATTCAGCGATCTTGATTTTTTGCTCAAATCTCTGTGTATTGACATGAACGATGCGATGAGTATATATAGAAGTATTCATGAAACACTCCATATTACACGGTGAGTACTCAATTGCCGTATTGAGATTCTAACACAAGTATAACTGAAGCGTTACCTCGGGCAATTTCTATTGTCAATATCGATTGAAGTGCTCATTGAATGAAAAATCTCTTCTGATTAAAATTTGTTAGATAGAAGAAGAAAAAAAGAGAAAGGCAATGTTTACTTTAAAAAATAGAATTAAAATATTGAAAAAAAAAGTTTCTCTCTTTATTTATATTTAATTTTTTTCTGAAGGTCGTTTCGAATGTTTGAAAGTAAGACTTTTTTTTCTTTAACAAAAAAGAAAAAGTATTTCTCTTCTGTCATAATTGTACAGAACAACTCAGACATCTGTTCTAGTATTCTCTTTTTGATAAAGTCTCGACATAGAATATTTGATTACTAGAACTAAAAAAGAAACAAGTAGGTAAAGAAGTTTTTCATTATCATATTTCATATAGAAGATAATTAGTTTTGATACGAGAAAAAGATCACAAAAATGTATATACTTGACCTTGAGATGCCTTTTTTTTCGAATAAACCCGCCGATTTAATTATGACAGTTGATGAGGTCACTGTATTGAGATTGTAAGATTTGACTTCGATAAATTTCAATTTCAAATATTTGTAGGATCTTGATTTAATTATCAACGTTAGAAGTAGCAGACAGAAAAGATTAAAAGAATGAAGTCAAAACTTATAAAAGCGTCTTTGCACTCTTTTTCAATGCAAAAAAAGCAAATTTCATTACCAAAATACAAATCACCTAGGCAACCACTACGATTCAATGACATAAAAACTAGTTTACATTTAAATTAGTCAGCAGAATGTGTGTATGTACTTCGAACTTCTATCCTTCCTTGAAAACCAATTTTCATATAAATATTGGTTCAATAATGAAATATGAGAAATACGAAGATTATCGCGATTGGGATTTTTTTTTATATTGATATTTGATACATCGCGTCTTTTATCGTTTTATTGAGATACAAATTGATATATTAATATTATATACATATATATATATATAATCGTTTCTATCGCGATACAAATGATATGTAGGTTTCTTTAAACAAGAGTGAAGAAGAAAAGTAATAGTTGACTTCTAATCGAAACACCAACGAATGTCATATTTGGTCGTAGGCAAATCAAGAATGTAATGTAGACAGAAAAGGGAGGAGAAAAAGAAAGAAAAACCGCAGCGCGAAAAAAAAAAGACGAGAGAACAATTGTGGAGACCTTCTCCCTTTTGTAGTCCACAGAATTGCAATCATTAAAAAGCACTTAAGTCTCAGAACTCGTTTCGTAGCCAGATGGTGTGTTGTATATTTATTCACTGACTTTTCTTTTATTGTCATTTATTTGAACAATCATAGAAGTGCGGCTTGTGCAGGTAAATACGAAATGTATTTATTAGTTTTATAATCATTTCATTCGAAAAAACAGACCAGATTGTCGAGAACAAAGAAAGAGAGAAAGATCGGATCTTTTCTGCATAATAATGATTATATCGTTTCGTCTGATAATGTCATCTGACGTCCAATGACAATCTACTGCTGTTGCTGTTTGTTATCGGGTTCGTTGTATCGCTGACGATGATTTTGCCTGCTGTTTTGAGCGAGTCAAGCAAAGTAAAAGGAAAGAAGATAGCTACCATTATCATCAGTATTGTCGCTACTGCCACCGACGATGATAATGTTGACCTTCACTCGTCGTTTCTTATATACGCATACGTCATAACAAGCAGCATTGATTGTGTTATATGTACAAGCAAACAGCGTTCCTTTTTCCATAATAATAACAACAACAACAACAACAACAAATTCTCTTTTCTATAGAATATATCATTCAATACTCTACAACAAGGATTTATACTTGATAGGAAGAAAGAAGAGTGGGGGACACACACAACCACCATCATAGAAGACAATAAACAAACTACAAATAGCTAATTTATATCATCCTAGTCAGAATATGGATAACGTGATGTTCTCTGTCTTGACTCTTCCCTATATGTCACAATCCCATTTCCTCGTTCCCATATCACTGTTTTCTCACGGCTTTAGAGCTTCTGTTAGCATAAAAGATTTACATTAGTTTGAAACGTATTCATATTTTCTCTTTTCTATCGTTCCTTTTGACTCTTTTTCTCTCCCGTTTTTACTCTTTTTTTTTATTGTTCGCTTCAGTCATTTGGAGGTATTTTTTCACATTAAAAACAACCAGAGAAGACAGGTAAGGTCGCGGTAAGGGAGAAAACGAAATAGTAATACAATTTTAATTCTTATAGTTGTCTTTTTATTATCGCGTTTCTCAGTATCTGTGAGGATGCGAGAAGAACTGAGACAATGCTTTTACTCAATTATAGTAAAAGATGATATAATTGTGCATGACAACACCACCACAGATGACAACCAGATAAAAACGATGAGTACGGGAAAAAATGAAGAAGAACAAAAAGAAGAAGTCGAAAGTGGCTTTGGTGTTTTTATTATCTTAGTCAGAATACATTTGTCGTCTTGCAATAGTACTTCACTGAAAAAAAAATAATAATAGAAAAAGAAGCAACTTATGTATGTGTACATATATATATGCAAAAATAACACAAGCTTGTTTGTCTTTTTCTTTTCCTTTTTTTTCCCCCTGTCTCGTCATCATCATTCTTTCTTTCTCCATCTTTTTTTTCGCACAAAAGTGCCCATGGTAAGTAAGTACACTTTTCATACGACGACCACAAAAACACCTCTTTCTTGTCAAGTGAATAATCTTAGTAATGTTGGCGAAGTATACGAAAAAAAAAGAAGCGAAAAAGGAAAAAAGACATAAACGAAAGCGACGTATTTGAAAAAAATAAAATCTGTTCTTTGGTTGCCATTACCATCATTGGCTAGTATATACAAAAATGCTTTCGTCGGCCTTTTTTCTCGCGCATTTTTTTTTTCATTACGTTTATATTTATATACGTGAGAGAGATAATAGAATATCTACATACAGTCACGAATACATTCACTGATCTCGAGAAAAGGTTACTGAGAATCAAATAAAAATTAACACTTCGATCTCTCGTAGTTATATGACCTTGACTTGATTGCCTGTGTATGTGTTTTTCTCCTTGTCTTTCCTTGATAAAGATTATATCTGTTTTTGATAAATCAATGGTTTATATAGATTTATAAACTGGATCATCAACTGTTTATTTATTTTTTGAGTTGATCGTCTAGAAAATCGCATACCTGCACGATATATTAATATATCAAGGAATCACTGAATAACGAAGGAACGATAAAGAAAGACAGTGAGAATGACGAGGAAGAAGAAGAGAAAAGAAGAAAAATAGCATTCTTCTTGTATCGAAGACATACTACGAAGATCCCAACCTTACTAACATATTTAGCATAGCATCGAGCTGTTCTCCATTGTTTATATTACATCTATCGCGGTTAGATGGTCTGCTTTTTTTCTTTGGTTTTTCACGTCATTAATATACAGACGAGTACTGCTTCATATTTGCGGTTTTTCTTCTCATTATTCTAGATCTGTTTTCTGTGAATCTTCTATTACAGTCACCTGTTCACCTATGACTGACGCACAAGACGCATCTAATGAAGCAGATCCCGGACCAGATTACGACCCCGAAAATGACGTAGATCCGACTACGCAAGTACCACCAGCAATACCCGATGAAGCACAAGGAACAACTATTCCTAGTTCAGATGATTATGCTGACGAAGATGAAGTTTTACCTGATGTTACGATCAACCTATATATCAACGATGGGCCTGGTGATGTAACGGCAACACCTGCTATATCTCAGGCAATTTTAACAGATATATATGGAAATCCTATCACTCAATCAAATGTGATTGACTATACAACAACTCTTACTGATAGTCTCTACACAGACTTGATCACAAATGGTACTGAAACTGATGGAAAAGGATTGTTCGGTAAGTTTATTTGGTTTAAAATTTCACGTAATTACAAACAAACGAAAGAGAAAAAACGAACAGAAGGCTTTTTACTCGATGGCTATGTGCATGTGAATCAACATCGAAGTCTAAGCAAGAAAAGATAACTCGGAACTGATAAGGCACATCGACAGAAGGAATGATTGTATGTTCTATACGCGAGGCTTTTGTTCTCACTTGTGTCTATACACTTGTAAAGAAATGAAAAATGAATAGATGTATAACAATAGTCAATTGAAAGAATAGATGAAGTTAAAAAAAAAATCTCCATCTAAATTGTGATAATGAGTCAAACAAGGTCGAAGTTTTTTGTGCGACCAGTAATTTTCGGAGCTCATTTTTCAATTGACATCCCACCGTTTCAGTATATTTTTTTTTTCGTTTTTTTTTCCTAACAAATGAAATCCTTGAAAGTTGAGACCACTAAGACAGAACGGAACAAAATGTGTTTATGTGTCTCCGGCTTTCTTTTTCATCGTTCTGCCTTCTACGTTTTGTTGTATTCAACCAACACTTCGTTTGTAACATTATTGTAAAAAAGAAAAAGTCGAAGAAAAGAACAGGAAAGAGAAAGAAGAAAACGAAACCGCTATGAGTAAATAAGCAAATAAGTGTTCGTTTCTTTTTTTTCCCCTCCTTCGTGCTGCTTTTATCGCAGTCTTCAAGCACATTTACATCAATTAAGACAATTTTCTTTCACTTGCTCGTCTTTGTCTATCAATCTTTTCTTCAAGTATGAGTACTGATACTAGTGATGATACAGTCGTTGTTCATCTTCAAATTGATGATAATACATCGTTGAATGATATTAAATCTAGGTCGCCGGATTTTTTATCTCAAGGTTGCTCTTCTTTTCTTCTCAGTAGACAAATAAACCTAACGGAAATCTAATTATAGGTGTGTGGACTTGGAACAAAATCTTATTTGTTGGTTTAATTGCTTTATGTATCATTGGTATTATTCTTGCTCTCTTATTCCTGATCATCGGAAAGAAGTTCAACAAAAACAAACGAACACAAGCATCTGGTTCAACTACGACAACGAAAAGTGTAGTCACTTCAAATGTTGCAGCAGGTGGAAGATATGAACCAGTGCGAAATGTTTAAAAAAATTCTTCTTTCTTTTCTTCGTCATGTGTCCTTCTTTTTCTATCTCTAAGTTTTCGCTTTGTCTTTTTTTTTTCTTAATTAAGAGTGCGTTTTTACTTTATCTGTGTGTGCGGAGTGTTCTTTTGTGCAAGATGATGATGATCGATGGTTCTATTTCTATTTTCTTTTCGTTCGTTTTTCTAATATACACACACACACATATACATGGAGTTTTCTATCTTGTTTGTTAAACCAAGTGATGCACAATTATAATATCACTTAAATCTTTTGAACAGTTGCCAACATCCAATTATTCATCCATCGCAGTTACATATGAAGAAAAGATCCAAGAATGATTCCCATATTTAGTTGTTATTTTAGAATTCTTTATTGAAAACAAAAACTTAATAATAATAAAATTTTCTTATTAAAGTATCTGATGTATTGCTGATGAGTATCACGTTCTATGTTATGATTCATTAGAATAGGCAGAGAGAAAAAAAACACTTGTTGTTATCAGTTCCAAATTGAATTAATTAGATCGATAACACGTACGTTTTCTCAATAGAAGAAAACCTCTATCTTACATTTACATATCAATTGAATCTTTTGACATTCAATATTTAACATAAGAAATCATTTGGTCTCTAAATGTCATCATACGATAATACGACTTTTCATCATATACATCTCAATTTCTATCAATAGACTTTTCTGTCTGTTTTTTTTTCTTCACTTTTAATCAGACGAGACGGTCTTTGATTAAATTACTTTTCAATATAATATATTACAAGAGATAAACCTTGTATAGTATCGATATATTTGTTTTAGAAGAATAATATTCAACAAATAGATTTGTCTTCCTTTAGATTTAACTGAAAAAAAACAAATAAGGCAACTACTATTGAAAGGTATATTTTGTAAAGAATATTTCTTTTTATTCGAACAGAATTTGGTTCTTCACAAACGATTGGGAAAATAAAACTATTCTGGTAAGATTCTCTCGAGAGAAACAGTTGACTTATGATAAAACGATATTATTATTCAAGCGTCTGAATTCTCTCGAGATGTTAACAGATAAATAAAGATAACTATTCAGTAGTGTGATATTTTTCTTTTGCTACAATGAATTAATCAGATTCGTTTCCTCGAATAAGAAGTTTTTATTAGGTCAAGAATAAATAGAATAATATTTAGATGACAATATTGACACGGTTTTTTCCACAAACAACTTGGTAAACATGTTAGGATAGAAAAATAATTAAGTTCATGTGTCTACTTATACGTCATACAATAAATAGACAAATATCTTTGTTAAATATTCCGTAACCGGACAATTTACTGACGACATTGAATTTAACTTCGAAATTTGGTATTAGTAATCTTTTTTGATCGATTGTCTATTACGATGGATAAAGAATAAGAGATAACGTTATGTACAACATCATGAAATATGATCCTTATAGAATGGTTATGGAGGAAAAAAAAAGTAATGATGTGTCAAAATACATATATTAATGTATTTGAAGGCTGTTCGATATTATTATCTTTGTTGGATATTAATGATTACATGTATAAATAAAATTTCATGTTGTTAGAACAGTTTCTACATGTACATAACAAAGCAAATATTAAATCTTATAAATCATTTTTTTTATCGGAAGAAAAAAAGAATGAATTGTGATATAAAAAGCATTTATTTTATGTTGATTTTGTTCGTAGCAGAGAGAGAGAGAGAGGATTTTTTTTCGTAGAAATCAATGAACAATCTTTTAATAAAGAATCGACCACTTGTTACACTTGTAGAAGCAATTTAACCTTTGATTTCATTTATATTGAATATTAAACATATAGAATCGATAGACAAGAAACGATGTAAACATCTATTAGCTAAAAAAATCTTTCAATTGATAAATCGACATCAATTATTCTTTATTCAATGAGTCGGATAATACAAAAAAGATAATCTTTATTGTTGTTCAAATCAAATATTATCGAAAACAAGTCAAAAATTATTCAACTGTATTAAATTATTTTTCTAAACATTCATTGTATTGTTTTTCTATTTTGTAAAATAAAATCACGTGTAAGTCAATATTGTTCTATAGGAATCTGATAAGTATTTGTCAACAATAGATCTTTTATTAAAAACAGTATTTTACTATATGAATATTTTTGTCGATGAATAAATTTTCATACAAGTGTAAACATTTCACCGTTTTTATACATAAGTGAAATAATTATTGTAGTTGAGTATTTGTTTTCATCTGGATTTGCTTGAAAACGTGTGTGATTAATTGAATGTTTTTTATCGACCGATGTTATTTTTAAGAACATTCATAATCTTACGTAAAGAATTAAAATTTCTTGATGTAATAATCATTATTTCTATACTTCTAAATAAAGAATAAACTTTCTTATTAATTTCATAAAAGATTACATTAATGAAATTTTAATTTGAAAATATTGGTCGACGGAAAATATCCGATGTAGGTGTTATCGGTTTAACTTTGTAAATAATAACATATTGATTATTCTGTTCACAACAAAAGATCTTTCGAATTTGTAAACGAACATTTCGTGTCGATATATAATATATGTAAAAACTCATTACCGGATTTGTATAAAATAAAAGAGAACATGTAACATGATAAAGATAGAAAAATGATGTTAATTGTCGATTCTTTCCTTTAATTAACACAAGATACGATTGTTCAATACAATATGGAATTGATGATAAAATAATTGTTAAAGAAATTAATAAAAGCATACGAGATAATTGTCTTTCACTTTTGATTGTTTTCGAATGAAGTTTTCTTTTATTAAGAATTCTCAATTGTTTGAAGGTTAAAATACCAAATATAGAAAGAAATGTAATCGGTAAAAGACCATGAAGAAAGATTTGAAAGATATATAAATAATAATATAAATAAGCAACTGATACAATTGTACAAAATCCTTCTTCTGTAACTGTGTAATATTTCAAAATCGGTAAGCTGTGTAACGAAAGAAGAACAATAAGAAAAAGAATAATTAATTTCGTTCGTCTTCGTGTTGTACTTAATTTTCTCAAACGAACTTCTCGAGATGATATTAAATATCGATCAAATGTAGCTAAACAAATACATGTTAACGAAATTAAGTCACATGTATGTAAAATATAATAACGTAATTTACAACGAATAAAAATTTTATCTTTTGTGATTTGATAATTATAACCATCGAGCATAATTCGTGTAAATAATGGATAAATAATAACAAGTAGATTTGCGATTGATGAAACAAGTAGATATAATGAACTATTACATGTTTGATGTGAACGAGAATATTTATTTGAATTTTTCTTTGAACGAGACCATATTGCAAAAACACAAATATTTAAGAGATTTCCAATTGAACCGAAGATGTACATTGTAATACCAGCAAATATCATCAATTGATGCGATACACTATCCACTTGGTTCATTATATTTCTTTTTACAAAGAAAATGAGTAAAAACACAATCTAAAAACATAATTCTATATATTTACGAAGATTAGTAAATACGCCATTGTGATAATAATAAAGGTTCTCATTAACGAACAAATCTCGTTGGCGTCAAATTCATTTGTTCTAAATACTTGAAAGAAGAATTAGAATTTAGACTAAATCTCATGTAATAATATAAAATCATTATAGTTTAGTTAAGAAGACAAACTCGAAAGTAATTTTGTTACAAATGAAGTAGACCATTCACTAGGAAATGACTCTTTCATTTTCTTTTTTTTTTCCGGACAAAAACACGAAGGTCATATTGATGAAAAGAAAATGTTTATTCATTATTTACTATAAGAAACGAAGATATTAAGAAACAAATGGAAATATATTTCTGAAAACTTCAGTCTCTTCTCTCCTTCCTTCAAACTCATGTTTATCTATTCAAATATTCATATCTCATCTAGTTGTGTTGATCGAATGATTCTTTTATCAAGTGCATTTTGTTTGCTCTTTGCTCTTGCTCTTTTCTAACACACACAAGTTTACATTTCAGAACTATTTCTATGCTTAGAAACAAAAACAAAAGGAAGAACTTCAAAGTTCATTGACATTTTCTTCTACTGTTCAATCAAATCATCACACACTCACAGATGTTCCTACAATGTTCTATCTGTTTGTGAATGCTAGATGTCATTTCATCTGAAATGCCAACATATGCATCATAAATAACATTTTCTAGGTACCTCAAACCAAATTTATTTTTATTCTTTCAGCGGGAAAAGTCACAACTAATTGAAAATCTACATCGTTTCAACAAAAACAAAGACAAAAAGTATTATTTAGAACCTTCAATACAAGGACCAGACGAGAATTACGTTGTAAACAGAACAAAGCATCACAACGCTTGTTTTTCGTTACTTCATAGAAAATGATCACTACACGTATGCCTATACAAGATATACAGATGAATAGATTAAAGTACAAACAAATTTTATAATCGTGCACCTCATTTTGTGATACTTTGTTGTGAACATAATATTTAATGGAAGGTTTAGAATCATCTGAATCGAACGCTTTCTTATTATCTTTTTTTCTTTATAAAGATTAGATATGCATAGTATTGGATATTGGGGAAGATCGTAAATTGACTTCCTCTTGATGATGATTGTATTCGATGCTGAGTGATTTTTGACAACATCTTTATTTGGTTTTGCAATTTGATCGATGGTTTTTCGACGAATTGTCTTTTGTCATATTCTTTTGATGTTACAATAAGAAAATGAACAGAGATCAGATTTTATCTATGATAAAAGCTTTTTGATAAATACAAAAGTCAGCGATGTTTCATATTCCTTCATCTCTTTCTCATAAAGACACGTTTTTAAATATAATCGATCTACTTAAAAAAAAAGCATTTGTTTGGGTGAACAACAAAAATAGAATTCATTTTGTATTTTTCTTATTATTGATGTTTTCTTTTTCTTGAATCAAATGTAATTATACTGATTTGAGCCGAGTCTGTCCACAGAGATTACTCACGACGTCAAGAACAAGCCGTGTAAAAACACGCGATGATTACATTTAAGCAACTACGAAGATGTCACCCCCATGAAATTGTATTACGACCGGACACCGTGTAAAAGGTAAGAAACAACTCTCTCTTTAAAAACGACATGATCAGAATTAAACATAATATATGGTCATGCACATCCGTTCAAAAAAAGTTCACTTAAAACAAAAAGAATATCAATCGTCTAGTCATACCTGTGAATTACAGATGAATACAAAAAAAAAGGAATGAATTATTTTAAAGAAATAAATTGAATGTGTCATTATGACGTACATTGTTGAACTCTTTTTCTTTGCTTCATATTCGTATGTCTCCTATAATTACTTTTTTTCCTCATTTTTTTTTCTTATTCACAATCCATTCAATAAACAACTATTGTTAGGATATATTCTTTTCTACATAAGAAAACAAAGTTTGTAGGAGTTATTTCTATACGATGGTAAAATGATAAAAAGTCTCGTGAATAGAATTAATAAATAGAGAAAGCAATATCTTAACGTGATGTTTAAAATAACCCAACAGTCAATAGGATTATTTAGTAATCTTTGTTAATGATTTAACTTAATTAATATTTCCGTCGTATGAAGAGTTTCTATGAAATGCATCGATGCACGATTTATTACAATTTTTTATTTTTATCCTTCGACGTTCTTTTTCCTATGCTTGACATTTTTTTTTTCTCTCTCTCTCTCTTTCAAGAGCAGATTTTGTCTTTATAAACGACGTCATTGCTGTCAAACAAAAACCTTTGACAGCTACATCTTAAAACTAGTTTATTTATTTGTTAAATGCATAGTTAAGTTTTTTTTTCTTCGTCGTTCAGAAACATGTACTAATCGAATCTTCATGTTGACCTTTTCCTTTCTTTGTTTTGTTTTTCATGGAATAGACATCAATCTTTATATACATATATCTATTGACTTGAAGAATGTTGACGAAGACGAGAATGATATTATATAAACATTCATGAAATGAATGGCGAAGATGGATCATAGTTATATTACTGATTAGCTGATGTCGCGTCGATGTTCTATCTGGTGAATGTGTGCGAACTATTTCCGTTGTTGAGGATGATGTGCTAGCGGCAATTTCTTTTCTTCGTCTTGTCTCTCTCTCTCTCTCTCGGTTTCTCTATCTATCTTCGATGTCTGTTTGTTGTTATTTTTATTGATGCGACACATTCAATCGATCGATGAAGCAAAAAATGGAATGTATTTACGATTGTGAAGATGATGTCTTTTTCTTGACAATTCTATCGAGTTTGATGTTTTAATTATCAATTTATCTGATTTTTAATAGAGTATCTTGATTGTCAATAGGAAGGATAAGAATGTCATTACGTGCTGTCGATGTTCTTGATCTATACGTTGAACCATTCATTCATTCTGGTTTCCGATTACCAAATCAACCTTATTCATATTATTATCGTTCGCTGTTTTTTCTACATAATGAAACCTTATCCGTGTGGATTCATTTACTCGGTACATTGATTCTTATTCAACAAATTTATCAACAGATTCTATCTTTATCGAATGAATTGTATTCATCAATGATTTGCTTTTATATTATTTATAATTGTATCGGTGCTTCGATTATGTTATTATGTTCAGCACAAGCACATCTTTTACATTCACGAACTATAGCTGATCATATACGTTCGTTCTATTTGGACTATTTTGGTATAAATTTTTATGGTTTCACATCGGGTATTGTTCTTCGACGATTTTCACACGAACAAAAGTTTCAATCAAATCATAGTCAACTCGATATGAATGTAAGAGAGAAATTAACGAAATCTTTTCATAACTTTACTTCTATATGTTCGTTTTAGTCCAATAATGACAGATATTATTTAATCTTAAGTCTCTTGTCATTATATTCATTATCGGTTGCGTGTTTTTGTAAAACATTTTATCGTCGACCGTATCCATATTCTCACAAGTTTTTGCAATGTTCAGGTGTTTTAATAGTTTATTCGTATCAGATTTGGCCAGTTTTGAAAAATTTATTCTTTGCTTTTATATTCATGAACGATGGAAACAAAGAACTACAACTTGAATCCGAACAAAAGGCTCTTTATTGGCATTTTTTTCAATTGATTTCATTTATTTTAAGTGGTCTCATTTTTGTTGGAAGAATTCCCGAACGCTTTTGTCCCGGTTTATTTGATCTCTTTGGGCAATCACATCATGCTTTTCATCTAACTATATTTCTCATGGCTTATTGTCAAGCAAATGCAGTTTTTGAAGATATGCGTTCTCTTACATCGATTGCAACGAAAGAATATGATTGGACTAAAGATATATGCTACACTCTGATAGTACTTATTCTGCAATTACTGACTGTTCATCTATGGTTTCGTATAAGTCGACCGACAATTGAACAAAGATATCGCGTCGAATTAGAAAAACAATTATAGGAAATATTGTGATCTCAATGTTGATGATTTTTCCATAGCTGTTAATCGTATGTTTTGATTTTGATGTAGAAAAAATTTTCCATGTGTTGAAGCAGAGCCGGACAACTCAATTGAATTCTAATACATAAATTGAGTTGAACTGATGCCATCGTGATAGAATAAACAAACAACCTCTAGTATCATTGAATACATAATGTTCTCATCACTGTACGCAATTCAAGATTAAGCTTTTCCTTCTAGAATAATTAATTAGTTTTTACACATTCGCAAGGAATTTTGTTGTGTAAACATACTGCTAATCGCTATATTCCAGTACTATACTATAACTGGTTGGTAGACGATAGTTGTTGGAGTATTAGCGAACAACTGAATGGAATATTGTCAAAAATTAATTTGTACGGTGGCGTTAAATACAATTGTATTCATTTTGTTTGAAACTTTAAACTCTCCTTATCAACAAGAAAAAATTTCTTTGTCCTTCTTCAAACAATACCTTATTTTACTTTCTTGAAGAATAATGGCAGACTTCAGTTTTTTTTTCCTTTTCAAACAGCTATTAGTAAAATCGAAAGGTAACAAAACTGATGTCTACTATTCGATGTACTGTAACCAATTGTCGATGTATTTCACGTGCTCTGTGTTATGTTTGTCATGAAAATTTCTGCCGTGAACATTTCGACGTTCACGATCATTCGTATAATTCATTATTGAAATCTTTAAATGATAAAATTAAAGATTTCGATGATCGTCTCGAAGATTTCAACAATGAAGAACTCATCGAAAATTGTTATGAAAAACTTGATAAATGGCGTGATGATTGTTACAAGACCATTGATCAATTATATGCAAAAAAGTGTCAGGAAATAAAACGACGTTTCCATGAAAATATCGACCGACGACAAGAACGAATTGTTCAATTACAAACAAAAGTAACTAATCTCTTGCAAGAAGAAGATGTGACAAAGACAAGTGTCAATTCCTTACTCATAGATGTTGAAGGTCTTGAAGAAGAAATGAATAAATTAGAACAAATAATTCTTCATATTGATATACAACCATTAATCCTTGATAATAAAACAATAACAATCGAAGAAATCAATACGACACATTTTAATTTAACCCAGATAACTCATCCTTATCATAGTATTGATTGTTCAAATCATTTGTCAAAGCCGTTGGCAAGTAACGAACAGTACTTATTAATCTATCGAATGCAAAATTTATGTTTAATTGATCGAGAATTAACTTTAGTTAAACAAGTCTCATGGTCACACAATCGAATTTGGGATACATGTTGGTCATCAACATTGAATTGTTTTATCATCTTAGCACATTACGAAGTTTATTTACTTAATATAGATAATATGTCAATTGAACGTGTTGAAACAGTCTTTCGACGTAATTGGTGGTCATGTACTTGTTCGGAATCATCGTTATTTTTATCAACATATGAACATAGTTCATCAATCATGGAATTTTGTTTGCAACCTTCAATCGAATTCATTAAAGAATGGAAATCACCATTAACATGTAGAAAAGATGAATTTATCAAAGATATTGTTTACAATAATCAAACAATTGCTATAACGATTTTCAATAAGAAAACATTTCGAAAACGTTTCGAGTTAAAATCTCTTCGCAAATTTGATCTTCTTTGGTCATTAGATTTAGATATTCGTGGTGAATGTCACAATACATTACGTTGCTGTTCACTTCCGGATAATCAATGGTTACTGACTGATTTTGATAATCAACGTTTATTTCATATTCGAAATGACGGCAAACTGAAAACAATTTATCCTTATCCAACAACGCCTTGGTATATTAATTTGTTTACTTCCAATATTTTAGTTATCTCAACCCAGACTAGTGTGAATTTTCATAAAATCTAAGCGAAACTTTAGAATAAATATTTGTCATTCTCTTTCTTCCTAATTTACATAGCTGTTTATGAGTATCAAATAACTTGTATGAATAAAGGTTTGAAGATTAATGAAGAAAATAACATAAAGATATGCAATAGCAAATGCACATGTTCTTTAATTAATGACGATTACATATGGCGACGAAGTATATGAAAGTCATGCGATACTATAATCAATTTTTGGTTTATGACAACACATAATAGAAGATCATTTTCTTCTTGGAGAAATTCCAAATCAACGACAACAAATAAAAGGAAAAAGGAGAAAAACATACGTAAAATAAATCTTATCATATTACATGAAATAAATGATGTATTTTTCAATAGACAAACCGAACGAACGATAGACGAAAAAGAGGGAATAGACGAATAGAAATGTCTAGACAGCTAAATTAATAAAAGAATTATATTGTGCAACATTTCGTTTAAGAATATCGGAAATCGGACCGAGAACACGTTCGAATCGATGACGATCCATCTTAACACATTTTAAAGGACCTTTGGCTTTCACCGTCGCTGCACGAGGTCGATCAAATAGTAGAGCAATTTCACCAAAATAGTCCGATGGACCTAATTTCGAAACTTCGACAGCTGCTTCGTCGTCCGATGGTTTTTGATAGACAACTGCCGTACCTTTTATAGAGAAGAGATTAGAGAACAGACAAAATTTTCTTCCGGTTAACCTTTACCTTCGACAATAATAAAAAAATCATTTCCTTTTTCACCTTGGACTACGATTGTATCACCATCACTGTATTGAACAGTTTCTAAAGCATCTGCAACTGTTAAACGTTCCCATTGATCAAGTTCTTGTAGAATTTTAACTTTCGATAAGAATTCTTCGTACATTTTACGTTTCTTTATTGTTGAACCCATTAAAATACGTCGATAAGTCTAGAAGAAGAAATTCATCTACAACACATTCTATCTCAATGCTCGATTTACCTTTCGATCAATAGCCCATAGTTTACAATCAGTTTTGGCTTTAATTGTTGCTGCACGTGGTGTTCCATAGATTAAAGCTAATTCACCAAAACTTCCTCCATCTGATATGGCAGTCACACATTTATTATTAACATAAACTTCCACTTCACCTTGATCGATGATATAAAAGAAATCTCCTTCTTCACCTTGTTGAATAATTGTTTCATCTGCTTTGTAATTAAATGGTTGCATCGCATCAAATATATCCGATTTTTCATTATCATCCAAATGAGAAAATAGTAAATTTGTTTGAATAGCTTTACTTAATGCCTGCATTGTCGCATAGTCTTTTGGAATGACGGTTTTAACATACGATGTGGCATCTTCTTCTTTATAGGGTTCAGCGGAAACAGCACCACGACGTTCGCGTGCTTTCATACTCGTATTATTTGTCGACTGATTTTGATAAATTGTTGTTTCGTTTGCATCAGCAACGTCATCAGTTTCAGTAAGAGGATGATCGCCATTGGATATTTGACGAGATTGTTCGTTGGAGGGTGAGGACGATGAAATTTGCTGTTGACGCATCATCATTTTTTGATTTGAAAGATTGTCAAAATGATTAGCAAGAAATTCAATTGGATTAGTTGGCTTTTTTAAACATAATTGAACAATAGAATCACGTAATAGATTTTGTAAATCATGTTTCGATATGTAAGCTTCACATTCACGCACGAT
This sequence comes from Adineta ricciae, assembly GCA_905250025.1. Lineage (NCBI taxonomy): Eukaryota > Metazoa > Rotifera > Eurotatoria > Adinetida > Adinetidae > Adineta > Adineta ricciae. Next base: position 47,019 of record CAJNOJ010000273.1, read on the forward strand.
ATGATCGGACGACGTTGTCTTGTCGACCATAATATGTGACGATTTTCGATATGATCTTTATTGAAAGCCTAAAATGAGCTTTATGTAACTGGATATGACAGAATATAATAATAAAAAAAAATGTTTTCTTCTTAACAATGTGCGTAGATATGTGGAAAAAAAGAGAGAAAGACACGACCAAGGTCGTTTAGAGGGAAAAGAATGACAGATCATATCCGTTAGTGATGTGTCCGGGTAATAAAGATGTATAAGCTCAGACAAAATTTCGAACTCTGATTCTGCTTCTTCTTCATCTCGTGATGAGGAAAAAATAGAGAACAATAAATCTGAACTAAATGTAATTGGAAAAAAGAAGCGAAAGAGAAAAAAACACTCCATGTTGATATTTAGTTTCACTTTTTTTCCCTCTTCTTTACCCTAACAGCTCTAATCGACATTAGTGACATATTTGTATGATTTATTTCTCATCCATTAGAACAGTTTTGTTTCTATTGATGAATAGAAAAATCATTACTATGTATATATGACATTTACCGAATGATAAATACGTTTACACAGGAAGTATATCTGTATAATATTGATAAAAAAAATAGGACTTCGCTGGACGAATCAAAACGAGCAAATGCGAAGTATCAGATAGAAGAACATTTTGTTTTAATATAAATATTCAAACTTCTTATCTTCTATTCGATTGTTACAGCTGACTCCTTTTCACAAACGATGATAATCAAATGTATAATAACAGCTGTCGTCAATATTTATATACGAATGTAAAAGTAAACTCAATAAAATTTACATCTGATGAGTAGTCTTTAGAGAATCATAGAAAATGTGTGAAGAAAAAATCCTTCTATTTTCATGTTTTTGCTTCCTCGACATTTCGAGTGTTGTTCTTCAAATACTTACGCCATAATATTATTGTTGATGATGATGATGAAGAGACAAACGAAGAAAGAACAGAATGTTGGTCTTTTCTACGATCGTTCCATCTATATATATATATAGCTTGATGTCTTTGGTTTATGTAAAAAAAATCAGTGACAGACCATACATATAATGAAAAAAGAAGACGACAGAGAGAGAAAAGAAAATATTATTGTAGTGTGAGTCCCTTGACAGAAACGAGTGCGAATAACTGAAAACAATTATAGAATTTTCTTTTCGCTTCATTACTTGTTCGTTGTTGATCAAAACAGAATTCTCATTAAACAAGTAGTAACTATTAATCGAAGAGAAAAGAAGACTCAAAGACATCTCGTTATTTTCTGTATTTAAGTCATATGATTTCTTGTCATTATGAAGATATAAACTAGAAATTTCACAATTCAATTATTATTAATATAAGTTTGTTCGCATGAATGAACTTTTCGTTAAATCCAAATCGTTTTACTCAAACAAAACCTATTGTCGGAATGTTGAAGTCTATCTTATGTTCTTTCTATTTCTGTCGAGATATTAAAGTGCATCATTGATAATAAACAGAAGAAATCTTCTTAAGTTGATTTTTAATTAATATGAACACAGAAGAAAAAACGTCAAAGATGAAAAAAAACATGTCACAAAGGAAATGAAAATAATTACTTGAAAATACTTTTTCTTTTATTGTTTCTTATTTTCTCAAATCAGTTTGATGCAAACCAGTGTTTGTGTTGCGTCTGAGACTTTCAAGACATGACGACTAGTGACATCACTAAGAATGAACAGGAATGACAAGAAGGATCGGGTTCAATTTTCAATTGTATGTAGGATAAACCAATGAGAGAAATATGAATATTTTCCTCACACTTTTCCTATTTAATAATGTGAACATGAACAATATGAGAAAAGCCCGAGTTCGATGACTGAAGCAAAGAGTACGAATAGTTTCTATAGTTGGTTGGATGTGTCAAGTAAGTCGAAGAAAAAAACGGTTTGTTTTCTTGATCTATTCCTTTTTGAATAGATAATCTTGAAGATGAACGTCATTGGTCTCGTAAATACATCGAATTCAATGAGAGACAACGTACATTAACTTTCCATCCTAATGAAGTATGTCATTTATTGTCTCTATTATATAAACACTCAATAGATGAGCTCATTGATTGCGTATTGTCCTTCGTTCTACGTTGATGTCTTTCTATACATATCATCGCATCAACTTGTGTGTTTGTGTAGAAGATATAAATATCTCGAGAACGTTTGTTCGTATGTGTTGATGAAATAGTCCATGGATCGTTATTTAATGGTACATTCTGAACATTTTGTTTTTAAATGAATCCTTGTGTTTTTAGTGTATTCGTTCGATCAATAATCAAGGCAAACAGGTTCCGACACTTGATTTGAATTGTGATATGAGTTCAATATCGTCCTCATCATCGACATCTTCATTGTATAAGACAAATGAACGACGTTCATCGTTTAATATTCTTCAGCAATCCAATAACATTTTACCAACGTTAGCCGAACGAATGTCTCCGTCATTATCCAAAACGATTCTATCACCGTTGGCATTGACAGATGATAAAATAATTCCTGTTCATCCAATTTCAGTAACTGGTAAGATCAGCAAGTTCATTGATATCATTCACTCAACTAATCTTTTCGTACATTCCTCTCTGGACTGAACTCACTTATACTAACGATTAGTGTAAAGCATGGCCCTGTGGCCTAATGGCTAAGGCGTCTGACTTCGAATCAGAAGATTGCAGGTTCGAATCCTGCCAGGGTCGTTTTTTTTTATTCAGTGAAAATGGATTGAATAGATGTCGTTTGAATTCTTTTTATGTATAGATTTGTCGTCGAACAGTCCTTCTGTCATATGCACGTCAAGACAATCGAGAATAAAGTTCTCGAATTTGTTCGGTCGATCATCTAATCATACCGATCATTCTCTACCATCATTAAAACGTGCTAAAAGTGCAACAAAATTAGAACGACAAAAGAATTCAGTAGTAACACGAAGTCAATTGTTATTTCCGTATGTATTTCTTATGACAAAAAGAAGAATAAATAGAAGGAGTTATTGCATTTTAGTAACATTCCATCAATTCGTTCTCAATCGCATGAATCTCTTTTTGTTTCGAATGGACCATTGGGCGCTGTTCTTCCGACTAAACCAATCGAATTTACGTTAAACAATTGCCATATTCGTCGTCTTCATCCAAGCATACTTCCTTCATCGGATTTCAACAATAATATTGGCGTTACATGTCTTGAAATTCGCAACAAAAACGAACATAAACTTTGTTATTTGCGTACAAGAGAAAATTCTTCGTTATTGAAACATCTGCAACGTTCAGTTTTGAAGAATGTAATGAATGAACCAAGAATAGATAATTCGTTAGATATCTGGATCTTGGAAGCCAAAGGTTTGCCCACAAAGAAAAAGTATGTACATTGAACATGTTTTCTGGAGAATAAAGCGAACAAAGCTTGAGATTGGTCTTCTAGATATTGCATAAAAATCTTTCTCAATGATGATATCTACGGCAAAACGGCGATTGTTGAACGACGCGATGAACTTTTCTGGGGTGAAAACTTTATTTTTAAAGATTTGCGAGAAGGTACAGAAGAAATATCTTGTTTTTCTCTCATGACAAACTGCTCTCTTCTCTATTCGAACACAAATAGGTTATTTCGTACTTCGTTGTGAAATCTATATCGAACGATATAAGCAAAAACAGTATGACATGGAATGCATCGGTTCAGTTGATATTTCATTATCAACTATAACTGGAAATCAATTCACTGAACAGTGGTATTCAATACAAATGATGAATACAAAAGAAAAATTACAAGATAGTTTTATTAGTCTACGAATCAAAGCAAAATATCAATCGATTTTTATTTTACCGATTGAATTATATTCGCGTTTGGAACAAGTATGAAATTCTCTCCAACAATAAAAGTCATTCCGATGAATTTTCTTTTCCAGTACATTCATGTGAATTATCTACGATTGATCGAATCTCTCGAGTCCAATATTTCTTTGAAAGATAAAGATGAAATCGGTATGACACTTGATTCATATTCTGTTTGCTTTGTAAACAAATTTCTTTTAGCTACGTCATTGACTCGTATTGCTCATTCATTATCCTACGCCATTTCGTATCTTGTTGATATAATTCAAACCGAAATCGGTTCAACTTCTGATAATTCGTTGACATTTCGTGGTAATTCGATTGCGACGAAATCAATGGAATCATTTATGAAATTAGTTGGGAAAACATACTTACGAGAAGTTTTAAGTCGTTTCATCACTGATATCATTACCTTGAAGACTATCAATGAAAGCGATTTTGAAGTTGATCCCGATCGATTACTTAATATAAATAATTTAGAAAAAAATCAATCAATATTGAAATCGCATTGTGAATATATTTGGTCAGAAATTCAAAAATCTCATCTTATCTTTCCCTAGTAAACGATCAATACTAAATTGCGAATCTTTACCGAAAAAAACAACAACATTCTTTTTCTTCGTTTTCAGTGAATTGAAATGCATTTTCTCCAAACTTCGACAAGCGTCATCATCAGAAGAAACAATATGGAATTTTTTGAGTGGTTCTGTCTTTCTCCGATTTATTTGTCCGGCAATTTTATCACCTAATCTATTCGATCTTACTCAAGGTACTTTGAAATACTAAATATTCTTTCGATGTATCTATTTTTACTAGAATATCCGAATGAGAAAATTTCGCGAAGGTTAACATTAATTGCAAAAACGTTACAAACTTTAGCAAATTTTACAAAGTAACAGAAGAAAGTGATGAGAAAAAAAACTAGTTTCATATGTCGATTTTCCATTCAAGGTTCGGTTCTAAAGAGCCCTATATGAAATTTATGAATGATTTTATTGCGAAAGAATCAGACAACATGCGCAAATTTTTATTGAACATAGCCGTAAGTTTGAAAATGTGAAAGTAATGTCATACACATTCAGAAATATGTTGCATATTTCAGACCATCGATGCCAATGAAACAACAAATATCAATGAAGATATTGATTTAGGACGAGAATATGCTATTCTTCATATGACACTTGTAAATCTATTTGAAGAACTGAATGAAGATATTCGTCAATCATTGAATGAATTGGAATCTATACTGAAAGAACTCTCGGCAAAAAAGATCGAGAATCCTCGCCAAACATGTGCAAAAGCGATTCGACGTTCTCCGATGATAAATCTCTACCAAGAAGAAAAATATCTTCAAAAAGAACGGTAAGTTCAATTACGAATTCCATACTTAAATGATAGAAGAACTTTCACTACTTTTAACTCCAGTAGATTTCCTATACATGAGTCAGAGGTTTGAATCGCAGGTACGTTTGATATTCATTTTGTTAAACCTGCATCCTTTGTCTGTTCGTCATGATTTCGAAATGAATATTAAAACACATTTATTTTTAGATCACATCTGCACTTGATTGTACAATGATTGCTCATATTTTTCCAAATGCATTTATGAATCTACACAAAGCAACTTGTTTTTTTTTGTTTATATTCAAAATGTACATGTCAAACTCATTGTCATACATTGCTTTTATAATAAAACTTTCACGAACCATGCATTTCGAACATGTTTACACTCTAAACGATAATAAACTAATCATTGTCTAGTACCTACATTCATTAGTTCGATGTTTGAGTCCAATAGGTGCGTCTAAAATCAGAATATAATAGAATTAAAAACAACACTCATGCAATGTGCAGCAACTGACTGAAATGTTGCCGACGAAATCTTACAGAGTCCTATCAGATTTGTTAACCTGAATAATATAGTTGATGTTAATAAATGTCTCAAACTATCACACATATAACTGAGGGTAGAGTGACAAATCTTTCGAAACTGATGAGCCCCATGGTGAACCTTTTTCTCATTCGTGAATATCATAAGTTTATTAATATAAATTACTCTTTCTCACGATCTACACAGAAAAAGGGTATTTCATACGTTATGATCTGATAAACTCTTCAAGACATACCTACAGCTATATATTTCTTCAACCATTTATTAACTTCATAGATTCTGTGACAAATTAACTTTTTGCCCTATGTTTTCTACTGATGGATGCACTGCTAAATCAGTTTACTATAGGGCTTATGAAGTTAATAAATGACTCAGGGAATATATAATTGAGGGTGTCAATCGTCGACACTGTCACACATGCTTTCTTTGATGAAATCTTTTTCAACAATACAAAACAAACGTCTGCCAATGACCTCTGTCAGAAATTTTTTCTATTCCTTTGTGAAATTTTTGTATTTGTATCAACAATTGTAAAATGTTGTTCTTTTCCATTGCGGTGTGAGTATTTTGCTACGTTAAAATTTATCAACTATGGCTACTTCCTATAGTCTTCCAGTATCATTAACGAGGTAATGTTCTTTCGAGATTTATTCTTGTCTAAACTATATTTAAAATAGATATAATGATGGAGAAGTAAGTCCGAATTCATATATTCTAGGAATTTGTTATTATTTCTGACATTGTACAACTTTAGTTAAAGAATAAGTCTGGAAGTTCAATGGTAAAATGCTGTTTTTGCGGAGAATTTCAGTTGTCAACTTCAGCCCTTCGTGCACATTTAACGTTCTGCGGGAATAAAACCGATCAGTGTCCGAAGTGCCATAAATTCATTACAAGAGCTACATTTGCGTATCACTATGAAAACAATTGTGCCACTCTAGATGGTCCAGACAAACCTCAATCACGTTCTGATCGCAGGAATTCATTTTCTCACGAAAAGTTAAAAAAATGCAATTTTTGTGATTTTCATTGTGCTGTCACTGATTTTACTGCGCATCAAGTAAATCTCTTCTCTATTGTACATACGTAAATCAGTTTCATATTTGATAGGAAAAGTGTATTAAAAATCCGGATAATCTAAAGAAGAAAATTGAACGAAAATCTTTGCAAGAAAAGAGTTTGACGTGTACAGATATTCCATGTGAATTTTGCAACAAACTGATTGACTTTACGAATTGGACAACGCATACTGTAAACAGAATTGTGTATGTAAAATATCGATCAACCGATTTTGTTATGTAGACAGAATGTCGCGAACAAGAAGCTCGCCGAATTCGATCGCGTCAAAGGTATGTTTTCTTCTCACAATTAATGACTAATAGTTTCTTCGTTTTAGAGCTATTAGTCAAGAACGTATTGTCGAGAAATTCCCATGTGAATATTGTGAAGAATTGTTTGCAGCGGATTTACTTCAAACTCATCAAGTAATTCATTTTCAAAATATCTATTGATCGCACATTCCATTTTCTATTGAATTGATAAGATAATATGTAAAAAGAATCCTACAAAAACATTACTGCTTAACACACTACCTTCGCCAGAAAATGGACGCAGTAAATATGATGTTGACACGACATTCATATGAATATTTTAAACGTAATCTTTAGGACATATTTCCCTATCATCATCATCGTCAATGTCGGCATATAATCTTTACGGATCATATGAAAAGCCAACTGCTCGAATAAACAATCATCTACGTAGTTCTGATTCACCATCGCTGATAAATTCTTCTGTCACCGGTTCTGCTTATAATCTTATTCACTATCGTACTGCTTCTCTCAGTAGAGGAGGTGTTTCTTCAACTACCAGTAATGCCAACAAACCACTACGATCTACTGACAATCATGCATTCAGTACCTCTCTTGACAATAATGACGTAAGTGAAGTAATGACAAGTACAATTACAATATCTTTCACACATTTCTTATAGTATCAACCAATAATAAGGCCCACTGCACGTTCTACAGATCGTCAGCGTATTAATCCAAGACATTGGAAACCCTGATCCTGTTTGATTTATTTTTTCACTACTGTTGTAAAATAATATTCTATTTTGGACAAATCGACAAATCAAACACTTCGTTCGTTTTTCTTACGGCCGCGCAAAGAGAGAGAAAAGTGTTTTTCTTTTCATCATTGCATATGTAACTAAATAAAGACAATTATTCATGAGTTCACAACAACGCAATATCATATTTTGTTGACGTCATTTGTCACATGCAATGAAAAGAATAAATAACATATGCGAGTGCGATCCTATTCATTAAACAGTTCTAAACTTCAACACAGCATTTCATTCGGAAAAATAACGATCCAACAAATTTTGTTAAAAATAACTCGAAAGAAAAGTACGTTTGTTGATGATGTTCTCGACGAGTCGTTAATTTTGTTTTCGAATGCTGACGTCAGCTCGAAGGTGGCGAGTCATAGAAAACAAACAGAAAAGAAAATAACAAAAATAGAAGCAAACTTAAAAATTGCTCAAACATGTCGCAAGTAAAATCAATGTAGACTTTTGATGAAACTTAGTTGTCTCATCCCATAAAGATAAGCCGAAAGAAAGTTTTATATAATTAACACACTTCATAATTGCACTAAGAAAAACACCTTCGTATTTCTTCCGCTTAGTGTGCGTTGGCGTTTTTATACGTCGTAGTAGTTTTCTTTTCCATTCTCACGTCTATCCTTTTCTTATTAACTTGATTCTGAGTTCTCATTTTTTTCTGCCTCGTCGCACTTCTCGAACAACGTATAAGAGAAAAAAGTTCTTTCAATTCTGTCCCTTGAAAGAAAACATCATTATTGGTTTGTCTCGACACTTAGTCGTCTAGTCGTCAGCAAATCTGACTTTGTCTTTCCCGTACAATACTCATTTTCTACTACGACGCCATGATTTCGCTTCGATCCCAAATATTTTTTTTGCTCGAATTCCTGAGACGAACGCGGCTTCTGTTGATTGATAGTATATTGTTTCATGATTATGCACATCTCTTTTACTCAGATAATTACATAGTCTATTATGCCATGTTACTCCGTTTGATTTGTACGATTCTGTATATGTATGTGTATATAAGTGTTATTATGAAACGACCACCTTCTTTCGCTACTCCGTATGCCCGCTCTCGCTTGTTCAACCTTCACCTCTTACGCTTGCTCGCCGCCTCTTCTCTTTCTTCAACTACTTGTTCTCCTCCTCGTCTATTTTTCTGTGTTGGCGATGTTAGGATGTTATATTCGATTCTTTCTTTCCCTCGTCCGTCGTCGCCTCGCCTCTCTTATTGAACATATATGCACATATGTAAGTTCAACTATTCGTAAGCGACCGACCGACCGACCGACCGACAAAGAAAAAGCAGAGGAAAAAGAAGAAAAAAAGAACGCATAAAGGATTACGTGTATGCCCGGACCGTCCCTCCTTTTCTTTTTCTCTTATACAACTCAGGGGACAGTCATCGTCAACATCGCTTCGAAAGACACAGATATTTGCACAATCGTCGTCATTCGGTTCAATCTTTCTCCTTTTTTTAAGTTGTATTATAGATCTCCGTCTTATTTTTCTTATCGAACTGTGTGTCTATGCACGAATGACGACGACGACGGCGATAACAACACCATCAGCAGCTACCTCACTTTCAGCAATTGATCCACAATTATTAAAGCTTCTTGCACGTCATCATCAACATTTACAGCAACAGCCAACTGCAAAAGAATTTCTTCAACACGCATTTTACTATAATCATACACCACCAAATCGAGTGGCTACGAATTTACCTCGACATCTGCTTGGCAATGGTTTATCGAAATTGAATACCGAAAACTCGTTGGCAAATCTCAAACTATCAGCCATTAATGGTAAAATCGATTCACAACAAGCATTTAATGATTCTTCAATTAAAAAACTATCAAAAGAACCATTAACGTTCGATCAATGGCTTCAACCACCAATCGGTTCAATGATCCAGGGACCACCCTGTTTACCAGCTGATACATCAGCTGCATCCCTCAAAAGTGAAACTGTCTTATCGTCAGGTAATTGTTATTGGCTCCTACGTAGTTATCGCCTCTAAAAGTCAAAGTGTGTGTCCAGACGTTTTAATTAGCACTTTTTATGCACTGAGAAAGATATTGAAGTGTTTCATTAATGAAATTTCCTTCCTTCTTTTTTTCCAATTAGGTGAACGTATTACATGTTTTATCGTTGGTGGTGAAAAACGTTTATGTTTACCGGAAATACTTAACACAGTTTTGAAAGATTTTTCTCTACAAGAAATCAACGCAGCATGTGAACGTCTACATATTTNTCAATAAAAATTGCATCTGATGAGTAGTCTTTAGAGAATCATAGAAAATGTGCGAAAAAAAAATCCCTTCTATTTTCATGTTTTTGCTTTTTCGACATTTCGAGTATTGTTCTTCAAACACTTACGCCATAATATTATTGTTGTTGATGATGATGAAGAGACAAATGACGAGAGAACAGAATGTTGGTCTTTTCTACGATCGTTCCATCTATATATATATATATAGCTTGATGTCTTTGGTTTATGTAAAAAAAATCAGTGACAGACCATACATATAATGAAAAAGAAGACGACAGAGAGAGAGAGAAAAGAAAATATTATTGTAGTGTGAGTCCCTTGACAGAAACGAGTGCGAATAACTGAAAACAATTATAGAATTTTCTTTTCGCTTCATTACTTGTTTGTTGCTGATCAAAACAGAATTCTCATTAAACAAGTAGTAACTATTAATCGAAGAGAAAAGAAGACTCGAAGACATTTACTTATTTTCTGCATTTAAGTCATTTGATTTCTTGCCATTATGAAGATACAAACTAGAAATTTCACAATTCTATTATTATTAATATAAATTTATTCGCATGAATGAACTTTTCGTTAAATCCAAATCGTCTTATACTCAAACAAAATCTATTGTAGGAATGTTAAAATCTATTTTATGTTCTTTTTCTATTTCTGCTGAGATATTAAAGTGCATCATTGATAATGAACAGAAGAAATCTTCTTAAGTTGATTTTTAATTAATATGAACAACACAGAAGAAAAAAAGAACGTCAAAGATGATAAAAAACATGTCACAAAGGAAATGAAAATAATTACTTAGAAATACTTTTTCTTTTATTGATTCTTGTTTTCTCAAATCAGTATGATATAAACCAGTGTTTGTGTTGCGTCTGAGATTTTCAAGACATGACGACTAGTGACATCACTATGAATGAACAAGAATGACAAGAAGGATCGGGTTCAGTTTTCAATTGTATGTAGGATAAACCAATAAGAGAAATATGAATATTTTCCTCACACTTTTCCTATTTAATAATGTGAACATGAACAACATGAGAAAAGCCCGAGTTCGATGACTGAAACAAAGAGTATGAATATTTTCTATAGCTGGTTGGATGTGTCAAGTAAGACGAAGAAGAAAACGAACTGTTTTTCTTGATTTACTCCTTTTTGAATAGATAATCTTGAAGATGAACGTCATTGGTCTCGTAAATACGTGGAATTCAATGAGAGAAAACGTACATTAACTTTCCATCCTAATGAAGTATGTCATTTATTGTCTTTATTATATAAACACTCAATAGATGAGCTCATTGATTGCGTATTGTCCTTCGTTCTACGTTGATGTCTTTCTATACATATCATCGCATCAACTTGTGTGTTTGTGTAGAGGATATAAATATCTAGAGAACGTTTGTTCGTATGTATTGATGAAATAGTCCATGGATCGTTATTTAATGGTACATTCTGAATGTTTTGTTTTTAAATGAATTCTTGTGTATTTTTAGTGTATTCGTTCGATCAATAATGAAAGCAAACAGGTTCCGACACTTGATTTGAATTGTGATATGAGTTCAATCTCATCTTCATCATCGACATCTTCATTGTATAAGACAAATGAACGACGTTCATCGTTTAATATTCTTCAGCAATCCAATAATATCTTACCAACGTTAGCCGAACGAATGTCTCCGTCATTATCTAAAACGATTCTATCACCGTTGGCATTGGCAGATGATAAAATAATTCCTGTTCATCCAATTTCAGTAACTGGTAAAATCAGCAAGTTCATTGATGTTGCTCACTCAATTAATGTTTTCGTACATTCCTCTCTCGATTGAACTCACTTGTACTAGCGATCAGCATGAAGCATGGCCTTGTGGCCTAATGGCTAAGGCGTCTGACTTCGAATCAGAAGATTGCAGGTTCGAATCCTGCCAGGGTCGACTTTTTTTTTTAGTGAAAATGGATTAAATAAGTGTCGTTTGAATTCTTTTTATGTATAGATTTGTCATCGAACAGTTCTTCTATCATAAACACATCAAGACAATCGAGAATAAAGTTCTCGAATTTGTTCGGTCGATCATCTAATCATACCGATCATTCTCTACCATCATTAAAACGTGCTAAAAGTACAACAAAATTAGAACGACAAAAGAATTCAGTAATAACACAAAATCAATTGTTATTTCCGTATGTATTTCTTACGACAAAAAGAAGAAGAAGAAGATACACGAGTTATTGCATTTTAGTAACATTCCATCAATTCGTTCTCAATCGCATGAATCTCTTTTTGTTTCGAATGGACCATTGGGTGCTGTTCTTCCGTCTAAACCAATTGAATTTACGTTAAACAATTGTCATATTCGTCGTCTTCATCCAAGCATACTTCCTTCATCGGATTTCAACAATAATATTGGCGTCACATGTCTTGAAATCCGCAACAAAAACGAAAATAAACTTTGTTATTTGCGTACAAAAGAAAATTCTTCGTTATTGAAACATCTACAACGTTCAATTTTGAAGAATGTAATGAACGAACCAAGAATAGACAATTCATTGGATATCTGGATCTTGGAAGGCAAAGGTTTGCCCACAAAGAAAAAGTATGTCGATCGAACATGTTTACTTGAGAATAGAGTCAACAAATCTTGAGATTGATTTTCTAGATATTGCATAAAAATCTTTCTCAATGATGATATCTACGGCAAAACAGCGATTGTTGAACGACGCGATGAACTTTTCTGGGGTGAAAACTTTATTTTTAAAGATTTGCGAGAAGGTACAGAAAGAATATCTTGTTTTTCTCTCGTGACAAACTGTTATATTCTTTATACGAACACAAATAGGTTATTTCGTACTTCGTTGTGAAATCTATATCGAACGATATAAGCAAAAACAGTATGATATGGAATGCATCGGTTCGGTTGATATTTCATTATCAACTATAACTGGAAATCAATTCACTGAACAGTGGTATTCTATACAAATGATGAATACAAAAGAAAAACTACAAGATAGTTTTATTAGTCTACGAATCAAAGCAAAATATCAATCGATTCTTATTTTACCAATTGAATTATATTCACGTTTGGAAGAAGTATGAAATTCTCTCCAACAATGAAAGTCATTCCGATTCATTTTCTTTTCTAGTACATTCATGTTAATTATCTACGATTGATCGAATCTCTTGAGTCCAATATTTCTTTGAAAGATAAAGATGAAATTGGTATGACATTTGATTCATATTTTATTTGCTTTGTAAACAAATTTCTTTTAGCTACATCATTAACTCGTATTTCTCATTCATTATCCTACGCTGTTTCGTATCTAGTTGATATAATTCAAACTGAAATTGATTCAACTTCTGATAATTCGTTGACATTTCGTGGTAATTCGATTGCGACGAAATCAATGGAATCATTTATGAAATTAGTTGGGAAAAGATATTTACGAGAAGTTTTAAGTCGTTTCATCACCGATGTCATTAGCTTGAAGACTATCAATGAGAACGATTTTGAAGTTGATCCTGATCGATTACTTAATATAAATAATTTAGAAAAAAATCAATCAATATTGAAATCGCATTGTGAATATATTTGGTCAGAAATTCAAAAATCTCATCTTATCTTTCCTCAGTAAAAAGATCAATACTAAATTACGAATCTTTATCGAAAAAAAAACAACATTCTTTTTCTTCGTTTTAAGTGAATTAAAATGTATCTTTTCCAAACTTCGACAAGCATCATCATCAGAGGAAACGATATGGAATTTTTTGAGTGGTTCCGTCTTTCTTCGATTTATTTGTCCGGCAATTTTATCACCTAATCTATTCGATCTGACTCAAGGTACTTTGAAATACTAACTGTTCTTTTAATGTATCTATTTTTACTAGAATATCCGAATGAAAAAATTTCAAGAAGGTTAACATTAATTGCAAAAACATTACAAACTTTAGCAAATTTTACAAAGTAACAGAAGAAAATGATGACAAAAACTAGTTTCATATGTCGATTTTCTATTCAAGATTTGGTTCTAAAGAGCCCTATATGAAATTTATGAATGATTTTATTGCAAAAGAATCAGACAACATGCGGAAATTTTTACTGAACATAGCCGTAAGTTTCAAAATGTGAAAGTAATGTCATACATTTAGAAATACGTTGTATATTTAAGACTATCGATTCCTATGAAACAACAAATATCAATGAACACATTGATTTAGGACGAGAATATGCTATTCTTCATATGACACTTGTAAATCTATTTGAAGAATTAAATGAAGATGTTCGTCGTTCATTGAATGAATTGGAATCTATATTGAAAGAACTTTCCGCAAGAAAGATTGAGAGTCCTCGTCAAATAGGTGCAAAAGCGATTCGACGTTCTCCGATGATAAATCTCTACCAGGAAGAAAAATATCTTCATAAAGAACGGTAAATTCAATTTACGAATTACATACTTAAATGATAGAAGAACTTTCGCTACTTTTAACTCTAGTAGATTTCCTATACATGAGTCAGAGGTTTGAATCGCAGGTACGTTTGATATTCATTTTGTTATACCTGCATCCTTTGTCTGTTTGTCATGATTTCGGAATGAAAAGTAAAACTCATTTGTTTTTAGATCACATCTGCGCTTGGTTATACAATGATTGCTCATATTTTTCAAAATGCATTTATGAATCTACACAAAGCAATTTGTTTTTTTTTTGCTTATATCCAATATGTATATGTCAAACTCATTGTCATACATTGTTTTTATAATAAAACTTTCACAAATCATGTATCTCGAACATGTTTACACTCTAAACGACGATAAACCAATCATTCTCTACTACCTGGATTTATTAATTCGATATTTGAGTCCGTGTAAAATCAGAATATTATAGAATTAAAAATAACACTCATGAAATTTGCAGCAACTGACTGAAATGTTGCCGACGAAATCCTATCGAGTTCGCTCTTAGATTTGCTAACCGGAATAATGTAGTTGATGTTAATAAACATCTCAAACTACATAGATATAACTGAGCGTAGAGTGACAAATCTTTCGAAACTGATGAACCTTTTTGTCATTCGTGAATATCATAAATTTATTAATATAAATTACCTTTTCTCACGATCTACACAGAAAAAGGGTATTTCATACGTTATGGTCGGATAAACTTTTCAGGACATACCTACAGCTATATATTTCTTAAGTCATTTATTAACTTCATAGATTCTGTGACAAATTGACTTTTCGTTCTATGTTTTCTACTGATGGATGCACTGCTAAATCGGTTTACTACAGGGTTTATGAAGTTAATAAATGATTCAGGGAATATATAATTGCAGATATATCCTGAAATGTTTATCAAACCATAAAGTACGTAATATTCTTTTTTGATTACATCAGAGCTATTCAAATTTTTCTTCGAAGTCTATCAATTATTGAGTGAAAACACGTTTAACAACTAAAACAAAGAAAATTGATTATAAAATGATAAATTCGTATGTTTGTACTACACTTCGGTCATCATGATGGACATTTTCAAAAGTAAGGAAGTGACTGGAAGTCAGTCTTATTGGTTTCAATCGTCGACATTGTCACACATCCTTTCTTCGATTGTTCGTTGATGAAATCTTTTTTAACAATACAAAGTAAACGTCTGCCAATGACCTCTGTCAGTACTTTTTTCTATTCCTTTGTGAAATTTTTGTATTTGCATAAACAATCGTAAAATGTTGTTATTTTCCTTTGCGGTGTGAGTATTTTTCTGCGTTGAAAAATTTATCAATTATGGCTACTTCCTATAGTCTTCCAGTAACATTAACGAGGTAATGTTGTTTCGAGATTTATTGTTGTCTAAACTATATTTAAAATAGATATAATGATGGAGAAGTAAGTCGAAATTCACATATTCTAGGAATTTGTTATTATTTCTGACATTTTACAACTGTAGTTGAAGAATAAGTCTGGAAGTTCAATGGTAAAATGCTGTTTTTGCGGAGACTTTCAGTTGTCAACTTCAGCCCTTCGTACACATTTAACGTTTTGTGGGAATAAAACCGATCAATGTCCTAAATGCCACAAATTCATTACAAGAGCTACATTTGCGTATCACTATGAAAATAAATGTGCCACTCTAGATGATATAGATGAACTTCGATCACGTTCTGATCGAAGAAATTCACTTACTCACGAAAAGTTAAAAAAATGCAATTTTTGTGATTTTCATTGTGCTGTAACTGATTTTACTGCGCATCAGGTAAATCTCTTCTCTCTTGTACATACGTAAATCAGTTTCATATTTGATAGGAAAAGTGTATTCAAAATCCGGATAATCTAAAAAAGAAAATCGAACAAAAGTCTTTGCAAGCAAAGAGTTTGACATGTACAGATATTCCATGCGAATTTTGCAACAAACTAATTGACTTTGCGAATTGGACAACGCACACTGTAAATAAAATTGTGTATATAAAATATCGATCAACCGAATTTGTTATGTAGACAAAATGTCGCGAACAAGAAGCTCGCCGAATTCGATCGCGTCAAAGGTAAGTTTTCTTCTCACAAATAATGACTAATAGTTCCTTCGTTTTAGAGCTATTAGTCAAGAACGTATTGTTGAGAAATTCCCATGTGAATATTGTGAAGAATCATTTGCAGCGGATTTACTTCTGACTCATCAAGTAATTCATTTTAAAAATATCTATTGATCGAACATATCATTTTATATTGAATTGATAAGATAATATGTAGAAAGAATTCTACAAAAACATTACTGCTTAACACACTACCTTTGCCAGAAAATAGACGCAGTAAATATGATGGTTGACACGACATTCATATGAATATTTCAAAAGTAATCTTTAGGACATATTTCCCTCTCATCATCATCGTCAATGCCCGCATATAATCTTTATGGATCATATGACAATCCAACGGCTCGAATAAACAATCATCTACGTAGTTCTGATTCACCACCGCTGATAAATTCTGCTGTCACCAGTTCTGCTTATAATCTTATTCACCATCGTACTGCTTCTCTTAGCAGAGGAGGCGTTTCTTCAACTACCAGTAATGCCAACAAACCACTACGATCGACTGACAATCATGCATTCAGTACCTCTCTGGACAATAATGACGTAAGTGAAACAATGGCAAATACAATTTAAATATATTTCACACATTTCTCATAGTATCGACCAATTATAGGATCCACTGCACGTTCTACAGGTCGTTCGCTTACTAATTCAAGACATTGGAGACCCTGATCCTGTTTGATTTATTTTTTTCATCACTGCTGTAAAATAATATTCTATTTTAGACAAATCGACAAATCAAACACTTCGTTCGTTGTTCTTACGGCAATGTAAGAGAGGAAAAATTGTTTTTCTTTTCATCATTGCATATTTAACTAAATAAAGACAATTATTCATGAGTTCACAACAACGCAATATCATATTTTGTTGACGTCATTTGTCACATGCAATGAAAAGAATAAATAACATATGTGAGTGCGATCCTATTCATTAAACAGTTCTAAATTTCAACACAGCATTTCATTCGGAAAAATAACGATCCAACAAATTTTGTTAAAAATAACTCGAAAGAAAAGTGCGTTTGTTGATGATGTTCTCGGCAGGTTGTTAATTTTGTTTTCGAATGCTGACGTCAGCTCAAAGGTGGCGAGTCATAGAAAACAAACAGAAAAGAAAATAACAAAAATAGCAGCAAATTTTCAAATTGCTCAAACATGTCGCAAGTAAAATCAATATAGACTTTTGGTGAGACTTAGTTGTCTCATCCCATAAAGATAAGCTGAAAGAAAGTTTTATCTAATTAACACATTTCATGATTGCACTATGAAAAACACCTTCGTATTTCTTCCGCTTAGTGTGCGTTGGCGTTTTTATACGTCGTAGTAGTTTTCTTTTTCATTCTCACGTCTATCCTTTTCTTATTAACTTGATTCTGAGTTCTCATTTTTTTTCTGCCTCGTCGCACTTCTCAACCAACATATAAGAGAAAAAAGTTCTTTCAATTCTGTTCCTTGAAGAAAAACATCATTATCGGTTTGTCTCGACACTCAGTCGTCTAGTCGTCAGCAAATCTGACTTTGCTTTTCTCGTACAATACTCCTTTTCTACTACGACGCCATGATTTCGCTTCGATCCAAAATATTTTTTTCCCGAATGCCTGAGACGAACGCGATTTCTGTTGATTGATAGTATATTGTTTCATGATTATGCACATCTTTTTTACTCAGATAATTACATAGTCTATTATGCCATGTTACTCCGTTTGATTTGTACGATTCTGTATATGTATGTATATATAAGTGTTATTATGAAACGACCACCTTCTTTCGTTACTCTATATGCCCGCTCTCGCTTGTTCAACCTTCACCTCTTACGCTTGCTCGCCGCCTCTTCTCTTTCTTCAACTACTTGTTCTCCTCCTCGTCTATTTTTCTGTGTTGGCGATGTTAGGATGTTATATTCGATTCTTTCTTTCCCTCGTCCGTCGTCGCCTCGCCTCTCTTATTGAACATATATGCACATATGTAAGTTCAACTATTCGTAAGCGACCGACCGACCGACCGACAAAGAAAAAGCAGAGGAAAAAGAAGAAAAAAAAAAGAATGCATAAAGGATTACGTATATGCCCGGACCGTCCCTCCTTTTCTTTTTCTCTTATACAACTCAGGGGGCAGTCATCGTCAACGTCGCTTCGAAAGACACAGATATTTGCACAATCGTCGTCATTCGGTTCAATCTTTCTCCTTTTTTAGTTGTATTATAGATCTCCGTCTTATTTTTTCTCATCGAACTGTGTGTCTATGTACGAATGACGACGACGACGGCGATAACAACACCATCAGCAGCTACCTCACTTTCAGCGATTGATCCACAATTATTAAAACTACTTGCACGTCATCATCAACATTTACAGCAACAGCCAGCTGCAAAAGAATTTCTTCAACACGCGTTTTACTATAATCATACACCACCAAATCGAGTGGCTACGAATTTACCTCGACATCTGCTCGGCAATGGTTTATCGAAATTGAATACAGAAAATTCGTTGGCAAATCTCAAACTGTCAGCTATTAATGGTAAAATCGACTCACAACAAGCATTTAATGATTCTTCAATTAAAAAACTATCGAAAGAACCATTAACGTTCGATCAATGGCTTCAACCACCAATCGGTTCAATGATCCAGGGACCACCCTGTTTACCAGCTGATACATCAACTGCATCTCTCAAAAGTGAAACTGTCTTATCATCAGGTAATTGTTATTGACTTCTATGTAGTTATCGCCTCTAAAAGTTAAAACGTGTGTCCAGACGTTTTAATTAGCATTTTTTATGCACTGAGAAAGAAATTGAAGTGTTTCATTAATGAAATTTCCTTCCTTCTTTTTTTCCAATTAGGTGAACGTATTACATGTTTTATCGTTGGTGGTGAAAAACGTTTATGTTTACCGGAAATACTTAACACAGTTTTGAAAGATTTTTCTCTACAAGAAATCAACGCAGCATGTGAACGTCTACATATTTACTGTTCACGTTGCACAAGTGAGCAGTTAGATATCCTAAAACTGATTCAAGTTCTGCCGATCAACGCTCCATCGTGTGGTTTAATAACTCAAACAGATGCTGAACGTCTTTGCGCAAACTTATTGCAATTACGTTACAAAGGACAACTACGTTCAGTTAATTCCTTAGCAGCAAATCAGTACGAGCGTCTATACTCGATCAAAGTTCAACATAAATGCTTTGGAAAATGTTCCGGAACATTATATCCAACATTGTATGTTGCACCACACGCCGAATGTATACAATGTGATACATGTCAAGCATTATTTTCACCTAAAACATTTGTTTCGCATGGACACAAATCCGAAGAAAATCGTGTTTGTCATTGGGGATTCAATTCCGACAATTGGCGTGCCTATTTAAAACTACGTTCGAGTGAGGACACCCGAGCGCGAGAAGAATTGGAATTAATGAAAGAGAAATTTCTCAACAACAACAACAACAACAATAACAATACTACAACAACAAATAACAACCCGAAAAAACGATTGTCACAACCAATGGTAAAGAAAAGGAATTTAAAAAATTTTTTGTCTAAAGAAAACATTTTAAATTTAGGATTCTCTAATACCAGCAGAAAAACGCGTAAAAACAAATCCATCATCGTCGGGTGATAGTTGGCTAGCAACAAATAACCTTTATTCTCATCCTCAAACAGCATTTTCAACAGTGAAAAAAGATAATCATTCGGGAGATTATTCATTCGCTTCGTCTGTTCCTCGGCCATCGCCATTACGTGTGGTTCGTTCGAGTTCACCCGAATTAAATGATCCAACAACTTCATCCATAACAAACTTTAATGGTAAGAATAAATATTCTCGATATCTTTTCGTTTATGCATGTCACATCTATGTCATCAGGAATAGTTACATAAACTTTGTCAACAAAACATATTGAGTACTGTGTTCATAAGTGTTCAAAGAAAAATATTCTTTCAATGGTCACTTTAATTTCGTTTCGTATGCATAGATTTTACACCAGATGGTATTCGACATATCATTGAATCGACAGTTACGTCGCCACGCGGGCGTACTCAATTATTGGCGTATATTTCTCAATTACAATTAGCTGCTTATGCACAATCATCAAGAACCAACACGTTGTCTGTTCATGATAACCAACAAAATGAAACTATTTTACTACGCGTAAATTGACTTTTTCTTCGAACTTTGAAAAGATACGAGCATTTGTATTTTTCTTTTATTTAGCGAGAAAATGAATTACTTCGTGAACGTTTATCGAAATTCGAATCGATTCAAGTCTCATCCAATGCGAGTACAACTAGCAAAACATCGTCACACGATCATAATCAACAACACGATAGCACTATCGGAGATCTGGATGATCTTGAATCGACGATTTCGTCGAACAGTGCATCGTCAATGATGACACAAGAAACAACGATTAATGATCAACGAAAATACTTTGATCGAAAGCGTCGTCTATTAGCCGCTGAACAACAAATACCTATTTTAGAAGCAGACATGTTAATGGCAAAGAAATCTGGCGTTTACAAGAAGGCTTGCTTAGACGAAATTGTAGATTCGTTGAATCAAAAAGCTCAAGCTGAACGAGAGGAAAATCATAATACTAACAGTGATGATGATGAGAAGAACTTTCGATCGCCGTCGACAACAAATGAAAGAGAAGACGAAGACGAAGAGATTGATATCGATGATGGTAAAATTGCTGAAAATGACCAATAAGGAAATTTAATGTCTCATTTATTTTCATCCCTTAAGTAGCAAGAAAAGAAAAGAACATAATGCTCAGGTATTTTCCTCATTTTATTCATTCTATATCTTTGTCGTCATGTTGTTTCGAACAGTAGCATCACTCTATCTTTCTATTAGATCGACTGACAGTTAAATCTTGAACTCACTTGCTGTGGTGTGTGTGTATCCTTGTTATTCTATTGTAATTGTTCTTTTATCTTCGTACTATAAGATGGTTTTTCTTTTTTCTTTGTTTGTTTTGAACAGTGTATACATATATTAACATATATGTATCTACAGTATATAAATATATATTTGTTTGTGTCTATATGCGTTTTGTTGCATTTGTTTTTGGCAAGAAAAAAAATAAAAACGAATTGAAAACTTTCACGAATTATAAAGTAATTTCTCATTGCAATACTATGAAACACAAATGTCGCGTGTGCATTGATACTTTTGGTCGTATTCGACTGTGTGAGTCAAACTTACTCATCCATGTCGTCATTCGTTGTTTTTGTGTGTATTTGTATATCATTTCATTTCATTTCATTTCATCTCATCCTATTCATGAAGTTTGTATCGAGAGAACATTGAAATTCGTGTGTATGCGTATGTTATCATGACTAAGAGTTACGTTTTATCTTTATTGTTATCGGTAAAGAAAAGTACATTACTTTACTTTACCAAGAAAAGTAAAATTATACTTCGAAGTGCAATTCTTTCTCATTTTATTATAGTTTACCTTTTGAAAGTGCAACAAAATTTCTGATTTGTGATTATTCAATAGTAGCGACGAAGTATCGTGTCCCTCATGAATTGCTGAAGAGAATTTAGTGAAAAATATCGACTGATTTCAAACAGATTTTTCTGCGCCGACATCACCATTCGAATATTCGTTTTACAGAAACTGATCTGGTTTTAATCAGAGAAATACATTTCGAATATGTGATGATCGAGTTGAGTTTGAATCATAGCGCAGAAAAACTTGATTAAAATCAGCTGGAATTTTTCGCATAACCTCAATTCATTAGCAGCACAATGAATGACATAGTTGTTACTGTTATTAAAATTTTGGGTTGTCTCATAGATTAGATTTAACTTGATCGTACGTATATAAAATGAAGCCATTACGAATCTTCGCCATCTTATCACGAAAAAGTAAAAAATTTTATTTGAAACTCATATTGGCAATTACACTTACATACATCATTTTCGACAAATATTACTGTTCATTTCTCGATGCAATCACAACTAAAGCAGCTCCTGATCTGAATGAACTGAAAATTTATAAATACGATACTTCTCGTTCTTCAACGTCCAGCAGAGATTTAATCGTCATAATGACTCCAAAATTTTCTACATATCTTATTCCACGATTGGAACAACTTGATGTTCGTTTAGCAGATAATTTCGCTACGCCATTACTTATCATGCACAATCATCATTTACATGAAAATGACTTGATTTGCATCAATAAGACAATTAAACGTGAAGTGATGTTTCTTGACATTAGCATTGTCTTCACTTTATTTCCATCGAATTTCGATTCGTGTCGCACGAGATCATCGTGGTGGCGTCGAGGTAAATGGAACTATCAACTCATGATACGATTTTGGTTTAAAATTCTCTTTGAATTACCTCTATTTCAACACTACGAGTACATTATGCGTCTAGATGATGACTCGCAAATTCTCGGTCCGTGGATCAATGTATTTCATGAAATGCGTACTAAAAAAGCAGTCTATTTTGCCAATGATCAAGATGTTGATCTGGAAAAGTCATTACCGGGACTAATGAAACTACAATATACGGCACTCAAGTATATTATACTGAACAATATTACAGTAAAACAACCGGAAATGATACGTGATGGGTTTGGTGAAGATTACATTCGAAACTATTTCAATAATTTTGAAGTGATGAGAATGGAATTTTTTCGAAGGTCAAATGTTCGTCAATGGATCGATGAAGTCGATTACACTCATGGCATCTTGAAATACAGATGGGGAGATGCAACATTACGATACATTACATTAGCCATGTTTGCAACATCGAATGAAATTTTACATCGACAAGATTACAATCTTTCCTATTGCCATAAATGCTAGATCAGTCTATTCTTTTCATCAAGTATAATTATTTGTATATATGATCTGTCGATTAGTTCATTTCAAGGATATTTCTTACAAAATATGTATTGTAAGCAACAGCTGATGCGCATGTTATGGCTTTTGAAAAACAAGTGAAAAGGATGGAATTANGCAAATCAGTACGAGCGTCTCTACTCGATCAAAGTTCAACATAAATGCTTTGGAAAATGTTCCGGAACATTATATCCAACATTGTATGTTGCACCACACGCCGAATGTATACAATGTGATACATGTCAAGCATTATTTTCACCTAAAACATTTGTTTCGCATGGACACAAATCCGAAGAAAATCGTGTTTGTCATTGGGGATTCAATTCCGACAATTGGCGCGCCTATTTAAAACTACGTTCCAGTGAGGACACCAGAGCACGAGAAGAATTGGAACTAATGAAAGAGAAATTTCTCAACAACAATAATAATAATACTACAACAACAAATAACAATCCGAAAAAACGATTGTCGCAACCAATGGTAACGAAGAGGAATTTGAAAAATTTTTGTCTAAAAAAACATTTTTAAACTAGGATTCTTTAATACCGGCAGAAAAACGCGCAAAAACAAATCCATCATCGTCGGGTGATAGTTGGCCAGCGGCAAATAACCTTTATTCTCATCCTCAAACAGCATTTTCAACAGTGAAAAAAGATAATCATTCGGGAGATTACTCATTCGCTTCGTCTGTTCCTCGGCCATCACCATTACGTGTGGTTCGTTCGAGTTCACCCGAATTAAATGACCCAACAACCTCATCCATAACAAACTTTAATGGTAAGAATAAATATTCTCGATATCTTTTCGTTTATGCATGTCACATCTATGTCATCAGGAATAGTTACATAAGCTTTGTCAACAAAACATATTGAGTACTGTGTTCATAAGTGTTCAAAGAAAAATATCCTTTCAATGGTCACTTTAATTTCGTTTCGTATACATAGATTTTACACCAGATGGTATTCGACACATTATTGAATCGACAGTTACGTCGCCGCGCGGGCGTACTCAGCTATTGGCGTATATCTCTCAATTACAACTGGCTGCTTATACACAATCATCAAGAACCAACACGTTGTCTGTTCATGACAATCAACAAAATGAAACTATTTTACTACGCGTAAATTGCTTTTTTCTTTGGACTTTGCAAAAATACGAGCAGTTGTATTTTTCTTTTATTTAGCGAGAAAATGAATTACTTCGTGAACGTCTATCGAAATTCGAATCGGTTCACGTTTCATCCAATGCGAGTACAACTAGTAAAACATCGTCACACGATCATAATCAACAACACGATAGCACCATCGGAGATCTGGATGATGTCGAATCGACGATTTCGTCGAATAGTGCATCGTCAGCGATGACACAAGAAACAACGATTAATGATCAACGAAAATACTTCGATCGAAAGCGTCGTCTACTAGCCGCTGAACAACAAATACCTATTCTAGAAGCAGACATGTTAATGGCAAAGAAATCTGGCGTTTACAAGAAGGCTTGTTTAGACGAAATTGTAGATTCATTGAATCAAAAAGCTCAAGCTGAACGAGAAGAAAATCATAATGCTAACAATGATGATGTTGATGATGATGAGAAGAACTTTCGATCGCCGTCGACAACAAATGAAAGAGAAGATGAAGACGAAGAGATTGATATTGATGATGGCAAAGTTGCTGAAAATGACCAATAAGGAAATTTAATGTCTCATTTATTTTTATCCCTTAAGTAGAAAGAAAAGAAAAGAACATAATGCTCAGGTATTTTCCTCATTTTATTCATTCTGTGTCGTTGTTGTCATGTTATTTCGAACAGTAGCATCACTCTTTCTTTCTATTAGATCGATTGACAGTTAAATCTTGAACTCACTTGCTGTGGTGTGTGTATCTTTGTTATTCTATTGTAATTGTTCTTTTATCTTCGTACTATAAGATGGTTTTTCTTTTCCCTTTGTTTGTTTTGAACAGTGTATACATATATTAACATATATGTATCTACAGTATATAAATATATATTTGTTTGTGTCTATATGCGTTTTATTGCATTTGTTTTTGGCAAGAAAAAAAATAAAAACGAATTTAAAACTCTCACGAATTACAAAGTGATTTCTCATTGCAATACAACGAAACACGAATGTCGCGTATGCGTTGATACTTTTGGTCGTATTCGACTGTGTGAGTCAAATTTAGTCATCCGTATCGTCATTCGTTGTTTTCGTGTGTGCTTGTATATGATTTCATTTCATTTCATTTCATTTCATCCTGTTCATGAGGTTTGTATTGAGAGAACATTGAAATTCGTGTGTGTGTGCGTATGTTATCATGACTAGGAGTTACATTTCATCTTTACCGAGAAAAGTAAAGTCACACTGTGAAGTGCAATTCTTTCGTATTTTGTTATAGTTTGTCTTTTGAAAGTGCAACAAAATTGCTGATTTGTGGATATTCAATAGTAGAGACGAAGTACTGTGTCCCCTCATGAATTGCCGAAGAAAACTTAGTGAAAAATATCGACTGATTTCAAAGAGATTTTTCTGCACCGACATCACATTTCGAATAAGTGATGATCGAGTTTAAATTTGGATTATGGCGCAGAAACACTTGATTAGAATCAGCTGAGATTTTTCGTATAACCTCAATTCATTAGTAGCACAATGAATGACATAGTTGTTACTTCGTAGGCCGAATGAAAAGTTCGGCTTACAAGTGTTGACAGAACTCAACGAGTTAATTTTATGCCACTCTCCCAGCGCCGAAATAAAGTTAAATACTGCATTTTATTTTTACACCATCTATTACATTATTTGGAAAAAATAAAATATAGCACGAGGTGCAGCATGAAAAGCTCTACAATTTACACAAGACTGCTTATTTTATAATTGCACTTTTTGTTTTCAAAATGAACAAAATTTTCAGTGATCGAATTTCGACAACACGAGATGGGAAATCTTTTTGTTCCAAGAGGAATTAGTTTTCTTCCGATTTCTTCTCTTTATAACTGACCATTGTAAATTGTAGAGCTTTTCATGCTGCATCTTGTCATTTATTTTTGTTTTACTTTTAATAAAACATTTCAGGCCATAAAAAAGTGAAACAAGAAAAAACGAATTGTTTATGTATTAAAAAATGAGTTTTTTTAAGAGTCTAAAATTAGAGCCTCAGACTTTGGTTAATTTTGAATACGAAAAGCGTAAATATAAGATAAGAAGTATTATATAGAATGTAGTGTTTTTGCCGCTGCACCTTGTGATATATTTTATTTTTTCGAAATAGTGTAATAGGTGGTGTAAAAATAAAATGCCGTATTTAACTTTATTTCGGCGCTGGGAGACTGTTATTGAAATTTAGAGTTGTCTCATAGATTAGATTTAACTAGGTTGTATGCGTTATAAAATGAAGCCATTACGAATCCTCGTCATCTTATCCCGAAAAAGTAAAAAATTTTACTTGAAACTCACATTGGCAATTACACTTATATACATGATTTTCGACAAATATTACTGTCCATTTCTCGATGCAATCACAACTAAATCAATTCCTGATCTGAATGAACTCAAAATTTATAAATACGATACTTTTCGTTCTTCAACGTCCAACAGAGATCTAATCGTAATAATGACTCCAAAATTTTCTTCATATCTTATTCCACGATTGGAACAACTTGATATTCGTTTAGCGGATAATTTCGCTACACCATTACTTATCATGCACAATCATCATTTACATGAAAATGACTTGATTTGCATCAATAAGACAATTAAACGTGAAGTGATGTTTCTTGACATTAGCATTGCCTTCAATTTATTTCCATCGAATTTCGATTCGTGCCGAACGAGATCATCGTGGTGGCGTCGAGGCAAATGGAACTATCAACTCATGATACGCTTTTGGTTTAAAATCCTTTTTGAATTACCTCTATTTAAACACTACGAGTACATTATGCGTCTAGACGATGATTCGCAAATTCTCGGTCCATGGATCAATGTATTTCATGAAATGCGTACTAAAAAAGCAGTCTATTTTGCCAATGATCAAGATGTTGATCTGGAAAAGTCATTACCGGGACTAATGAAACTACAATATACGGCATTCAAATATATTATACTGAACAATATTACAGTAAAACAACCGGAAATGATACGTGATGGATTTGGTGAAGATTACATTCGAAACTATTTCAATAATTTTGAAGTGATGAGAATGGAATTTTTTCGAAGGCCAAATGTTCGTCAATGGATCGATGAAGTCGATCACACTCATGGCATCTTGAAATACCGATGGGGAGATGCAACATTACGATACATTACATTAGCCATATTTGCGACATCAAATGAAGTTTTACATCGACAAGATTACAATCTTTCCTATTGCCATAAATGCTAGATCAGTCTATTCTTTTCGTCAAGTATAATTATTTGTATATGTGGTCTGTCCATTAGTTCATTTCAAGGATATTTCTTACAAAATATGTATTATAAGCAACAGCTGATGCGCATGTTATGTCTTTTGAAAAACAAGTGAAAGCGATCGAATTATTTCCATAAACGAAACGATTGATTTGCAATATACATTATATATCGAGTAAGGAGAAGATTTTTTTATTGTGACACTCATCTTTTTTTCCCTTCTGTTAATAGAAAAATTTACCGATGTTAAATATCTTAAGATAAATAACACAAGTTTCAATGTGAAATTTAAACATGTGTTAAAATAACCTTTAAAGGATAGAAGTTTGACATATAGTGTTATGAAATTGAGTCGTTTTTCTTTTAATAATGATATTCATCATAAATGTGAGAGAATCAAAAGAAAGAAAAGAGAGAAAGGGAGAGAGAACACTTCTTCTTTTTGATTTAGTTACTCACTCACTTGAACCCGAAACAATTGCCAATGCTAAAAGTTATACACTTGAAATATACTGAATAGAAAGAGGATGATTACCTATTTAAGAAGTCTAAATATTGAATATCAACAATTTTCACTTCGCCTTCATATATACACATAGATGCGTATACGTATATTCCATATGATGTAATCATTTAATAGACTAAGTAAAGATGAAGAATTGAAAGATTGTTATAGTCAAGTCGCTTCCATACGTTTTTTTACCTTCCCTCTCGTCACGTTTTTCATTATATATATACATACGCACCTTTTTCTTTCCTTAGTTGTGTCTCTTACCATTGTCAGTCTATGTATACGTGTGTGTAGTACTAGAAATAATACAGTCTACTCTCTACTGACAGTGTCGATTGATTATTTCAAACACAATAGAACTAATGGAATATCATCATCCGTCTATGATTATTTCTACAACACCTTCCAATACTCTCGGTGTGTAGAAATGAGATGGAATAGGATTTCTAATTTTCTATTTTTAGCTCATCCAGTACAAGATTGGAAAATAATGCAAGTTATTAATAATAAGATTCGAGACGATGTCGTGAAGAAATTTGCTCGATTTACTAAACGTGTTAATGGCGAATTGATCAAAGGTAACAAAAAAAAATGAAATAGATAATCAATCTTTGCTCTGAAATGGACGATGCATTTTTTTTTTCATTTTACGTTTAGTCATGTATGAATGGTACGAACGTGGTAGTGGCGATCGTCAACGGAGATTTGGTAAACATTATCGTCTTGAAATAAAGAAAGATACATTTGAACAATATAATGATCGTTTTCCACGTAAAACTGATTTCGGATAATCCATGGCAACATACAGAATTTCATTTTGTTTAGATTTACGTCGATATACGTTTGAACAGTTTTGTGAATTATTAGCACCGATTATAACAGGCCAATATAATGATCATCAATTGTATCAAACATTTGAGAAATTAGATTCAAATAACGATAATTATTTGGATATTGAAGAATTAGAAAATCTGTTGACAATCATTGGTCGTTTAGAATCAATTTATGAAATAGAACGTATCATTTTGCAATTAACAATGAGAGGAAAACTGGATTTTGAAGGTAAATGCTAAAATATGGATTTTAGTAGAATCGTACCTTGCTGAACTGTCTTTTTTTTAATATAGATTTCAAACGCTTTATTTCTAATGGTTTTGCTCGTGAACTCTTAATGCCACCATATGAAGACACGAATTAAACCGCAAATCCGTTTCTATGACTCTTCCTTGTATTCTGTTGTTTTTATTTCTCCAGATTTTTATTGTTTGCACGTCATACACTGCTACTCTCGCTCCTCTTCCAACAGTCTCGGTGACAGCAACATTTATGCGTGTCTATAGTCTTTTCCATATGTATTTACTTTTTATTTTAAAATCAAGTAAAAACCGAAAAGAAATGAAAAGAACTGTATGCGTTAGATAAGTGTACAAGTTGAATTCGCTTTAGGATATAATAATGATTCGTAATCTTGGTCACTTCGACTACATTCCAGAGATCGTCTTGATTGTCGCCAAGTTAATAAGTGTTCAGGTTTTACTCGCACTCTCCAACATCGATTGTCTCGATACACACCTTCGTCAGACCAAAATCGTGAGTGAAAATTAATTGCATGATTAGGATTGATGCACCAAACGCATATATCCAATATTTGAAGAACATTTTGACGATTTTCGTGTCCGCGCAGAATCTCAAACCATTTAATCCATTTTCGACCATCAGCCCAAGAAGAGTCAGTATTGGTTATAACACCTAGTTTTAATTCACGTAATTGAGGACACTTAGATACGAGATTTGTTAGTGTAGAAAACGGAATATCAAGGAATGATGTAACAATGATTGTATGGAGGTAAGTCATATTGATTTTATCAGAATTGTTTATCAACCGAAGAAATAGATCAACATCATTTAGTTGCACACTTTTCAATTGTTGATGTTCGCTCAATGATGGTAGAATAAAATCAATGGTAAAGAGACTTTGTTGCAATGTTATACGATGTGTCAAATGGATATGGCATCGTTTTTTTGTTGAAAAACATTTGATAAGTGTTCGAAATCGTTCATTCAGTGGAAAAAATTCATAGTTCAAATCAATAAATGACATATACAGGAACAGCTCATGAACAAATAGTTCATTCGGAAGATCTTCTATCGTTGATACCATAGCTCAACAGTGTATTTAGACTGAAAAAATGCACGTCTTCACTGAAACAATATAGATAACATGACACAGTCAAAGCTAATGACTCATATCTACAATAGGTGATGCTGATTCGTTTATTTTCTTTTAAATTTCAAAACTGTTAAAGAGTCCTGCAGAACATTAGCGACAAACAAATGATTGAGTATTATCACCACACCAATTTCGATCATCACAATTGAATAAATTTGATATACAATACTTGTTTTTACAGCGATATAAATTATCATTTCGTGAACATGTAGCCACAGCTAGTAATAGAAGAAATTCTTTGAGATATATTTAGAACGGACATCAACACTTACGAAAGTTAATTGCCACGTTTATGACGAAACCACTTCCAACTTTGCCGTCAGCATTGGATGTGAATTGTATAATGGCTGTATTCGAATTTATTGTCTTGAGAAATGAAAAAGGATCATGAAACGTCGTATTGAGTATCAATATGTACATTTTACAAAACAAATACATCGTTTCTTGTTTTACTCGATTTATTTGTGCATATGCTAGAGACTCTTGTTTTCCTCATTCGTTTGTCTGACGAAGTGTGCGAGCGAAATGAGATATGACTTACTCGAAAATAAGGTTTGGTTATTCCACATTGTTGTGATTGATTCTTGTTCAAGATAGTTGTTGTATCTATTTTTCCATCATATATCTTTATTGTATCACCATCACATGAAATATCCATTTTATCAATAACAAGTATAATTCGTTGATTTTGCGTCGGTGCCTTTATTGTTAAAGAACAATTCAGATTTTGTTCATAATTTCCTGAACTTAAACTGAAAAATGTTCCCGGTAATTTATCGCCATTTAATGTTATTGTTTTATTACAATTTTTATCCATATCTAGCACAAATTTATTGTTATCTGCTTTTAACATCTCCAATATTTTTTACTTACTAGGTGAACTATATATCGAACCTGTTCCACGAGCCCATGATGCGAATGGTAACAATACGAGATTTATGAATACTGTTGCTTGGATTACAAACATTTTTTTCTGAATTTGGCGAATACTGTCGAGTGATTTCGACTTTTATATAGCTAAATTCGTTTTTTATTTGTATACTATGGAAGTAAGCTCCTTTATTCTCTTCTACGTGTGATTCATTATACTGTCGATAAAGAATAAATGAAAAATGTTGCCCTTTCAGTTATTACAATGTCACGAGAGAACATTGGCAGGTAAATAGCATCATCATGAATATTTTTTTGCACTGCGGTAACATAAGCTGGAAGCAATTACAAGCCATGGTTGTGTCGAGTCATGTACCTACGTTTTACTTTCTTCGATCCATCAATCAAGAGTGAGCCAGAATGAATGTTGCCATCAGTTTTGTCTACACCATAATCGCTAAGATCGTACGTTGGTAGAGTTGGATCTTTGATGTTAAAAAGTATCGAAAGAATCTCTTGTAAACGTTGTTTAACAGTCTTTTCGAAATTTAAATCACTAGTGCTCAAACCAATTGATAACGTCGATGTAAGAAAATGGAACTGTTCTCGTTCTGCTAAAGATTTTTTTGCTTTTTCCAACTGTTCATCCGTTGGATTAATTGCAAAGAGACGGTCGAAATTATCGTCACCTATATCCTTACGTAAATCATTGAAAAACCGTTCAGTAGCATCAATAGCTAATTTAGCTGCATCTAAACTGTAGAACAATGACAGTTATTCCTCCAAGATAGATCCGTTCACACACATACTGTAGATAGAAATGTGGAGAATAAACCGGCGTCATCGTATCTTTATTGATTCCACCAATCGCTTCTTGATGGGATGTTTTATCCATAACAGAACCATGGGAACATTTCACCACACTGGTTGGTTTTATAACTGGCTCGTCTTTTCCATTAAATTGATTTGACATGTAACCACTTGTGAGTAGGCCTTGTTTATTAACATCATCTAAAATATTATTTCGGCAATCATAATACTCCATGGGACATTTATGAAGGATGATTTTCTGCAGAAGATTCTTCAAAAAAATGAAATATTCTGATAAGGTAATGTACTTCTTGAGAGAAATTCTCTTACACACTGTGACTGAATCTTTTTACAGCCTGTACTAGTACACGTTGCTTGTTCAATTCCAGCTACTGGACCAATGTCTTCTTGTAGACCGAGACGATCATTAATAACTGTCTTTCCCATTTCTATCCAGTTTGAATGCGAATAAAAGTCTTGGAGAGTATGTAGATAACTTCCAATTCTTTCGCGAGCTTTTTCTAAGTTAATCGTCGGATTATTGGCATCATCGACAACTATACACAACAAACGTACTTATGTCAAGGTAAAAACATGCTTCTACTTTTCTTTCTCAATTGCATCAATCGATGATTGCTTTCTGCAAATGATTCACTATCAAAATGGGCAGCTGGTAGATTCTTCGTTGATGGACTTAAGTCAACTAAAGCATCCGTCATTTGAAATGTATCAACAATCCTTTTCAATGGATATGAATGTAATTTCACTTGTTCATTTGTCCAATCAGGATGAACGATTTGGTACAGCTGATCAATTGTATGTTCACCTTGAAACTTATCTGTATTTTCACCTTTCTCATTTTGACTATCGAGAAAGAATCGAGTAAGACTTCGAATAAATCCCAACTGTGCTTGTTCTGTATGTGTTATGCCTGTATAAACTGGAATTTTACGAAACAAAACTACAAAATTATCTTTTACTTTCTCCGGCTTGTCCACCAAGTCGAACTGCTGGATGAGGTATGAATCCATGGACAAGAGAGATACACATACATATATAGAAACGATTAACTACAAACATATTTTATGTTGTTAGATTTTCTTGATGAATATACTCTTTATATAATACTAGAAAAGGTAACGAGAATATTTTTTTCTTCCCAATCACTCGTGTACCACTTTGTATGTTATATTTGCATTTTATACATGATACAATCCAATCTTTCGATCGTCTGATTCATGATAAATTACAAGCTCCGATGGATATTTGAAAATAATCGCCTTAAAATCAACAAATGATTGTATATTTCTAAGAACGAAAAGAGTTGTTTTACATTACCTGGATGATTAAAAGCAGTATTATTTTGCCAGAATAGCAACCGTTTATGCTCGATTATGTATTCAGAACACTATGACATACTGAAAACGATTGCATGCTCTAGTAACGAGACTAATCAACTTAATAAAGATTCGGTAGAGGCAAATGAATGTACTCAAAAGATAAAATCTATTCGTGAAAGTGAATCGAAACGTTCAAGAAAGATTTGCATTTTTATTGTACACCTATTCTATTTTTTCATGCGATAAAGGTTTGGTTCGGTCAAATCATTTATACGTTGAATCAGAAGTACCCAATCGTCAGAAAAGGTAGGTTGGTTTGGAATGCTCCAGAGTCCGGTTTTCGTCGGTGTCCATCCTTTGTCTATAATTGTATAAGCTCCATTGCGTGGATTGAACCAACGTGACATGTATATGTCTGTTGGTGATAAGTTCGTCACTGTTCCATTATACACAGTTCCATTCAACTGCAAAGGTAAATAAGCAACTACTAAAGCACGATTATCTCCATCTGATTTCTGATATGGTCGTTGGGTATCAGTAGGAGCATTAGACCAAACAATACTATTGTTATCAGGACTTAAGGTCCACCAATCGATTGATGTCCAAAACTGCGCCATGAAGGACATTTGTTCGCCAACGGGAAAATCTATCGCCATATTCCAAGCTCGTGCATCACTACCCGTACCACAATTAAAGTTTGAATCTTGTACTGTATAACAGCCCCACCATATCCCTTGTGCTCCATAAGTAAATCCAAATGTTCCGGCAATTTGTGATTGCCATGCACTTTGTCGAGTTTTCCACTTTGGTGTTATTGTTCCACCTCCATAGGGTGGTATGATATCTTCATAGTTTGCTTCATCTTCAAGAATCGGCTTTGCCGGAGTAGCATCATATTGTGCAAGCCAATAGTCAACCGAATTGACTCGATTGTGAGCCTGTTGTAGAGTGACAAAGCCGTACCATGATTGATCATGATATGCGATTGGGTTCGTTGCAGCATTATGCATACTGTTGGCACGTTTATATGGATCAAGATCGAAGACATAAGCAGCAACACGTGCCCAACATGGGCCGCATGCTCCGGAGTATGCATCATTATATTCCTGAGCAGTTACCCAGACGGTTGGATAAGCACCGTACCGTGCCAGTATGTAACGTGCTAAACGTTTATGATCAGATTCGACAGAAGCATTTTTCATACTTCGACCGATACCTTGAGCAATGGAGATAACCATGCCTTTCGATGCTAAATATTGTATGCGATAATCGATATTTCGCCAAAAACCTATATTCAAATCAATGAAGAAGCCACCTTTTCCCCAAGCCGGTCCACCTTCATTCGATGGAGGATTGCCCTGTTCAGCATTATTTGCAAATGTTTCTCCTTTCCACACGGTAAAACCTTGTTCACATCGACGATCAACTAAACCTTTAAACATAGAACTGAATCGTGCATCATTTGACTGATTATACCGTTCTGCAATATTAAAACCTGACCAATGTGTGTCTCCTAGCCAATAGAAAGGTTTGTCGTCAGCATACGTTAGATATCGATTGTTTGCACTGGGTTTTATAAATCCATGTGTATAGATAGGTAATGATCCTGTATACGAATGACATAGAATAAAACCAGTCTGGTTATTGAGACCAACATCAGTAGCGTGTGTTTGATAACGCCAAAGACCAATTACTGTTGGCGCGAAACGAATTTTCCATATTTGTCCACCATCCCAAAATCCAGACATCGTCATTGTCTCTCCAGTTGGTGATATGAAACTTGCATTGAAATCGTCAACATCAATATAAGGATTTGAATAATTATATTGTGCGGTCAATTGGATTTCTATCGGATTCCAACATTGTGCGGTGAAGTTTAATGCTTTCGTTGTTTTAGAAAGAAATAGAGCATTTAAAACAACATATTGCAAGAACAAAAGATGATACATATTAAGTACTTGAATAGGTTTTGTTCTCACAGAGCTATGTGCACTCTAGCAACAATGATAAAAAAAACATGATATTATTTTTGTTTTCATCGCAGGATCGAGAGGTGTGCTTTTGATAAGAGACGCAACTAGACGCTATGCATTATTCTTCAACAGATATGTTTTTCGTTTACTTTTTATGATACATTGATTGAAATAAACATGTGAGAAAAATGTGATCAAGTTGAATTTTGTCTAATTTTGGATTTGTATTTCATACCTTAAATTTTGTGATGATGTTATTTAGTAGAAAGCTTGTGTAAGAACACAAATCTATTTTCTGTCCATGCTAGTGCATAGCAACCTAGTATTATTATTGTTGTTGTTGTTGCTGTTATTGTCTGATGAGAAGGAATTTTTTTATTTTATTTCTTCAAGTATGCACTTTTTTTCCTTTGCTCATGTCAAACTATTTGGCATCCAGTCAAATAGTAAAAAATACATTCTGTCCGAATTCAATCCGTAAAGGTGGAGAAGGGTGATGGAATGTTTTGTACATTAATACATGAGTCATGACGAAAAGTAACAAACCGTTGCTATATGCCGGTCATGATGTGAAACGACATGTCTTAGTCAAATATCGATTTTCTTTGTAATAATGGTATAAAAGCGTACGTGCAATCATACTTAAGCTTATATTTTTTCCTCACTCGATGCTGAATTCCTTTCGACAGGTGGATTATACACGTGTTCTTCTCGACACTAGTCCTTTCAGATTAACAGATCGATTTATACTTAAAATCTTCCTGTTTGGAATCTTCGTATAAGTTCAAATCTTGATCGCATGTTGTTTTGCACATTTTAGAACTTTGATCAGTGGATCGTCAAATGAACAGCTGATTACAGTGCTTCTGAGCGAAAATATCATGACAACAATGGATGATACTAAGGGTGGAGCAGCACCGCTTTTCCAGAAAATACTGACTACTAAAGTGTCACCCAATCTTCCAGTGAGCACAGTTATTCCAATGGATTCACTGCGACCCATTCCAGCTCAAAAAACGTTTCCTGAAGAAGAAATGGAGAAAAAAGCTATTCATACAATCCATGCTCAATTGAAACAAGTAAGATCTTTTCTGATTCGAAGATGCCAGAGGATCGATTATTCTAGGCTGCATGTTGCTCGGACGAGAAAAGATTGAAAAGTCGTTGGGAAAAAATTGAAATGCGCTTCAGTCGATTACAATACAAAGGACAAAAAAAGAAAATTATTGAGAAACTTGATGACGAAAACAACTATGCACCAATTCATTATGCTGTGCGATCAAACAATCGATTTATTTGCGAAAAATTACTCGACGATGAGTATAACTGCAGTAAGAAACAATTCTCCGATCTGTTTAAATGTTTTCGTATTTCATCTGTATATAATGTTCTCGTTTTCAGATGTTAATTTATTGGGTTGGGCTGGTCAAACACCACTTCATCTAGCTGTTTGTTCGTCTGACATCGAGAAAGAAATGTCACAAGCTCTCATTACCGAACAGGTATGCATTATCACGGCAGCAAAATACGAGCTTTCATATGCACTTTTTAAATATGATTAGAAATCTGTGTTGCTGCTTCTATTGAATAATCCAGATATTCAAGTTAACATACGGGACGATAAAGGACGAACACCATTGCATCATGCTATCATGAGAAATCATACTAGTATATGCAACATATTATTAGATCATCGTGCACGAGTTAACGTAAGTTAATTTAAAATCAATCGAACACAGATCGGTCCTTATCGGATAGATGAATTTCTTCTAAGATCGACAGCTTATTAGGAGTTTGGAAAGAGCACTGTGACTTTGTGGATAAAAGATAATAATTTATTGAGTAATTGACTTATCTGAGGTGAATATTTGAACTCAAATTTCGTATTTGACATACTACATTCTCACAAATGGATTCATATTTCTACTGATGATTCTTTTAACATATAGATACCTGATATCCAAGGAGCAACAGCCATCCACTACGCGTATCGTTTTGGCACGGGACGAGATATGATTTCCAAATTTCCTTTACAACAAGAATTATTTCAGTTAAAAACAGTTGATAATAAGACACCATTCGAAATGGCAGCTGAACATGGCCATCTCGATACTATTCAAGAGTATTTTGATAAGCGCTCTGACTCGATTGCTCATTCTGACCATGGTATTCGTTCTCTTATCCATGCTGCTGTTCGCCAGCATAATTCCGATATCTTAGCAAAGCTTGTCCCGACAAAAGATATGAGCAGTTACATGATCAATTTGGCTTGTCGTCAACCGCAAGGATACAAAATGCTTACAGATCCGAAGTTGGGTGGGTTTTTTGATAAAAAACTGATGTTATCAGAAGTTTCATCGGATGGATTCACTCCGTTGATGATGGCTGTAAAATATCGTCGAAAAGAATGTGTCCAAATACTTCTCGACGATAAATATTGTGATAAAACTATCTTGGAAAAGACAAGTATCGATTTTGAACGTACAATTTTACATATTTGTGCCGAACATTTCGATGAAACAATCGCTACCAGTGTATTGGAAAAAGCACAATTATATGGATTAGATCCAACTCCAGTTGATGTTATGGGCAATACGGTGTTACATATCTATGCTCAGAAGAACAACTTAAATATGTGTAATAAACTATTAACGATGAATCCAGCAAATACTATGAAAATGCTACAAATTCGAAATAATAGTGGATATACTGCCTTTCATGATGCGATTATGAATGGAAATAGTGAAATCGTAGAATTGATGATCGAAATTGTCCCTGACGCGAAAATGTTAATTGAAGAACGTGATGATCAGCTACAAACCAGTTTGCATATGACTGCATCGAACGGTAGGACTATTGGAAAGAATTGCAAACCATATATTCTTTTTCTATTTCTCGCTATAGGCGACGTGAAAATCGTTGATTTGATGATTTCACATAATGCTGATGTTCATGCTCGTGACATAAATGATCATACACCATTGCATGAAGCTGCTCGATCATCTGATTCAAATAATGACGTAATTCGTGATCGTGTAGAGTGTATTGAACATCTTATTCGTGCTGGTGCTGAAGTAGATGCATTAAATATTCATCGAGAGACGCCATTACACATTGCATGTCGATATAGTTCATCATCGATAGTTCGAGCATTGTTACATCATGATGCAAATATTTTACAAACAAATATTGGAGGTTTCAACTGTCTCGAGGTTGCAATTGAAGAAAAAAATAAAAATACAGTTCAATATTTAATTGATCATGATTATATATTTGAATTGATGCGCAACGCACAATTGTATGAAACTCGCAATGAACCGTGTTGTACGTGTGGAAATGAAAAAGTTCGGGAAACTTGCTGTGTACCATGCTGCAAAGGTTTAGATCGATGTTCGTTTTACACATTTCGTTTGGGCTTAGATCGTCGAACAGCTGATACTCCCATGCGAAAATTGATTGCTACAATGCCTGATATGGCTATGGCTATTCTTGAACGATGTACAACAACGATTGGTGATGAAAAATCCAAGATACATCGCATCTTTTTCGATTATGAATTTTTAGAAGATCAATATGTCATTCGAAATTGGGCAAAAGGTATAGTTTCTGATTGATAAATTTTCGAAATTTGACAAAGAATCTTCGCTTCGTAGGTAATCTCAATAATAAATTTAACAGTATTGGTAAAGCCTCTGTTCAATACAATGCTATTGAAAAGGATGAACCATATACAATTGATTACAAGACCTTAGTAATGAATCATCCATTGTTTCTTATGGCTGTGTACAATCGATATGCATTAATGGCTCATCCATTAAGCCGTAGTTTGGTCAATCAAAAATTCTTCGGTCTTAGTCTAATCCTGTTCATGCTCAGCTTTGCACTCTACGCTACTTTTCTTGGTATATATACAGCGACTGCCATGCGTACTCAACATCCACAGTATTATTATAGCTTAACTGGTTTTGATTATGACGGAGGTTTATGTATGAATGTAACGGACGCACTCAATACTGGTAATATTGCTTTGAAAACAACGACGGATTGGTCATTGAAGATTGTATTCTATGTACTTTTTTCAATAATTCTCGTGAAAAATACTTGGGCTATTATTGGATATATTAGAACCAATTGGACGAAAATCTTTACATTTATTCTCGAATTGATGTCACTTGGTTTTTGTTACTATTTTCTGTACGATTATGAGTATCAAAAGAATGTTACCATGCGTTGTCCGAATCAATGGGAGATAGGTGCATGTGGCCTCTTCCTTGGTTATATGGCATTGTTGTATTATGTACAATATATACCTATTTTTGGTATTTATGTCATTATGATCAAGCAAATTCTTATCCGGTTTCTACTCTTCGTGCCAGTTCTGGCCATATTTATGGCTGGTTTTGCATTAACGCTGTATATGGTTTTTCAAAATTTCACTCCATTCAGTAATGTCGGATTTAGTTTTGCTAAAATAGGTACGTCACTTATCTCTTACCATTTCCATCAAAGAAGTAAACTCTTATTTTGTAGTACTGATGCTTACCGGTGAAATTAACTATGATGATTTGATGCACAGTACCGATACGACAGCGTTTTATAAAATAGGTTTTGTTCTACTCATTTTACTTGCGATTATCCTGACTATCTTAGTATCGAATCTTCTTATTGGTAAGAACAATGTTATTTTTATTGAACGACACTCATCCCTTCTTCTATGAATCTGTATAGGTTTGGCCGTTGGTGAAATCGGACCAATGATGGATTCTGCCAAAGATACACGTTTGGATATGCTGTATGAGTTAGCTGCCGATTTCGAAATTCTTAAATATCAAATCTTATCGATATTTAATCGTTGTTGTAATTGTTGTTTTGTACCTCCTCGACATTACAAACAAAGTGATCTGACGAAACAGTGGAAGTCACTTCGAAAACTTAAAAAACAATTATTGGAATCATGTGCAAGAGAATTCGATGAAAACGAGATCTCCGAAGACTCCGATGACGAAGAACTTGATTATCAAACAAAAGTACTTGAAGATGTTAGAAAAGAATTACAACAGTTGCAACCGTCAAGACCATCGAGTGGATCACCAAAAGGAGGTCAATCGAAGGCAGTCAGTGGTACCAATGCTGGTAAACCAAAACCCAAGGCTTAGACATATTGGATATATACAGTACTTGAATCGATATAGATTTGACTTCTACTTTGACATTTAATTATGGAGAAATATTCAAAGAAATAAATTAAACGACTATGAATATTCATTATGATTTGTCGTTTATAATACATAATAATCTCTCCTAGTTTAGTATAGTAACAATAACAGCAGACATCAAAAGTATTCCCTTTCTTTTGCTTTCTTGTTATGGTTCAATTTGTGTGTCTGTGTGTAAAACTCGTTAGAGAATATGTTTTTATTCCTTCTATTTTTAAAGTATTTAAAAAAAAAATATCCAGCACCAAATAATATGATGCAAAGAGAATATTTTCGTTGTTTTGTTAAGCGATAATGATCACATATGGAGGTAAATACGTAGAAGAGCGCAAGATGTTTTTGCAATCATTTTTCTATCGATCAGAACTCGCGATGAAAAAAGAGAAGAATACGTCATGGAGATGAATAAGTCTCTCAACGCTATGATTGACGCCACTGGGAATGTATTTACTTTATATTTCATAATATGATCAACATGAAAAAATGGCATGTTTTAGGTATAAAAGCAAACTCTACTATGCAAATTTTCATCTCAATTTATTTGCTGAGTAACCTTCGAAAATTCATCTGATCAGAATCGGCAAAATTCGCTTTCTATTTCGATTTAGATCAAATTTATATTATTTCAGATATAATTCGATCAATAAATACATTCTATTGATCATGAAGAGTAGCAGTGTTGCAAGTATACGTTTGTTCTTGATACTCCTTTTAATAGGAAATAATATCATGAATATCAACAGTCAACAAGGTTATGATTCAACTTGCACATGTGATTCCGCTTCAGGAAGTGTCTGCATGAAATATACATGTTCAACGACAGTAAGATCAGTTAGTTGTTTTTCTGGTTCCAGTCTGTTGACTCTTCCTGACGGTTCGCATAAATCTCTCGCTGATATTCAAATCGGTGAACGTGTTCTCGTCAATCATCATCATACCTATGAACCCATCTCGTCGTTCATTCATGCAAAGCATGATGGTATCTTTAGTTTCCTGGCTATCCAAGTACAGTCAACTAAATCAAATCGAACATCTACCATTCATATTTCACCAAACCATCTCATCTTTGATTACGACTCGGGTAAGGCTAAATTTGCAGGTAAACTTCATGTTGGTGATCGTCTTCAATTCGTTGATCATGACGAAATCGTGCCTGCTACAATAATGAACATCAAACTAACAAAACAAGAAGGATACTATGCACCATTGACAGCTTCGGGTAAAATCGTGATTGATGGAATTGTTGCATCAAACTATGCAACAGTGAGCAATCATGACTTGGCTCACGAAGTGATGGAAGTTTATCGATGGTGGACGAACTTATTTGGTGGATCAAAATCGAATGAAGACATTCCATGGATGTTACAAGTCATGTTAAAGATTGAAGAGATTGTACGAATCTGTGCAGGAGAAACAATATTCAACAGTTATAATTATGATGGATTGTTTCAAGTGTCATCATTATCTTAAAATTCAAACAGAACCTTTTAATAAATTTCTACTCTATTAGTGAACTCAATGTGTTTATCTGTAAACTGTTCTCCATTCTAATCTCGAAAATAAACTAATATTTCTTTTACTGTATTACACTGAATCAACATTAGTTTTTATTTCTAGATCTGAGATATCATTTGCTTCCATTTGATACGTTAGTATAAACTGGTGACTTCCATATGGGTGATCTTTCTCTTCAATATAAGAACGTGTCGCATTAAACGACGTCATGCAAATGAATAATACCGTATTCGCCGTCATCTTTGACATTGACAAAACTTACTTTCTTTATTTTTCAACCATTATTTCAGATACAAAAGAATCCCTTTTAAAAGTAAAAGTCTTGTAAGAAGAATAATTATCTGCTTTTAGATCATTTCTCCTCGCTACAATGTATGTGGCACTGATTCATATATTTATCATGATTTCAATCGATAATTACCAAAGATCGCGAAGTTCGAACAAATACGGTTCAACAAATATAATTGGTTACGAAGTAGTTTGCACTTGTGATTCTGTTTCATCGAATGTATGTGCTAAATACACATGCACATCAACAACAGAGAGAGCCAGTTGTTTTTCTGGTTCCAGTCTGTTAACTCTTCCGGACGGTTCACATAAATCTCTCGCTGATATTCAAATCGGTGAACGTGTTCTCGTCAATCATCATCATACCTATGAACCCATCTCGTCGTTCATTCATGCAAAGCATGATGGTATCTTTAGTTTCCTGGCTATCCAAGTACAGTCAACTAAATCAAATCGAACATCTACCATTCATATTTCACCAAACCATCTCATCTTTGATTACGACTCGGGTAAGGCTAAATTTGCAGGTAAACTTCATGTTGGTGATCGTCTTCAATTCGTTGATCATGACGAAATCGTGCCTGCTACAATAATGAACATCAAACTAACAAAACAAGAAGGATACTATGCACCATTGACAGCTTCGGGTAAAATCGTGATCGATGGAATTGTTGCGTCAAACTATGCAACGGTGAGCAATCACGACCTGGCTCACGAAGTGATGGGAGTTTATCGATGGTGGACGAACTTATTTGGAGGATCAAAATCGAATGAAGACATCCCGTGGATGTTACAAACTATGTTGATTATTGAGCAAATCATTCGATGGTGTGGAGGTGAACAATTA
This sequence comes from Adineta ricciae, assembly GCA_905250025.1. Taxonomy (NCBI): domain Eukaryota; kingdom Metazoa; phylum Rotifera; class Eurotatoria; order Adinetida; family Adinetidae; genus Adineta; species Adineta ricciae. The sequence continues at coordinate 90,567 of CAJNOJ010000273.1, forward strand.
ATTGAAAGTTATATATAATTATTCGAATGTGTGTTCATTTCTAAATAATCGAATCATGATTTTATGAGTATTTTTATTATAAAATTTATTGGAAACTAAATGTGACTTGATATTTCAGAATGCAAGCGAAAAAAAGGAGCCTATCATCTTCTGAGCAAAATTTTTCATGTCATTCATAAGTTCATTCTCGTTTTCATACTGTTCAATAGCTCGACTAGGTTCTTCATTTCCATCAGGATCCTCTTCAACATAATGGTAGTTAATTGAATCATCATTGTCCCAATGTTCTTGACCAAAATCATCACTTGCTAACTGACGCACAGTCCACATATCAAAACAAAAATTCGGATTCGCTAGATAATCATACGGTATATAACAGTAACCATTGTCTCCCTGAAAGAAAAAATTAATTCTTCTTCTTTTGATTGGAATTCTTCATACCCAATATTTTCCCCAAGAATTTCGAACGATGAAAGAAGCCGATTGGTCGCTATAACCGACAGCTAGTAGAGCATGACTAATGAACAAAAAATAAACAACAGAAATATTGATTGACCATTAAAAAACAAAGTTAATCAGAAGAAAAGCTACTGGAATGTCATATTTAAGGGCACACTCACCTGCCGTGAGATTCTCGACTTTGTTCCGATTCATCAGGCATTGGTACAACTCCTGTCCTAGATGCTTTATCAAATGATGTAAATAATTTCAAACCAAAAGCGAACGGAAAGCCTTGTGCTAAACAAGACTTCATCTGATGTAAATCGGATTCAAGTTGAAAAGCTTCGGTTATTTTAAAATCATCAGCTGCTTGATAAAGTTCTTGATAAGGAGGCATATTGACATTCTCAATATTGTACGGCCACATCGATTCGAGGCAAACTCCGTGCGCTTGCAATGATTCAATGCCATTGGTCATCGAGCAGCCAGAATCTGTCAATTGACCCGATTGGCTATCTTGAGCTCGTGCATTATAATAGATGAAGAGACGGCTAACATCGATATCGTAACCATTAGCTTTTTTCGTTAAATACTCATAGGCACCTTTTGAGACGAGTAACTAAAGGATATTTTAAGAGGAAGTTTGACAGCAACTCACCCGCAAGAGTATTGGCGACACTTTACAAAGTGAAAACGTACAAGAGAAAGTTTTAATGAGAGAAAAAATAAATCTTTTTTTAATAATTACCAACTACCAATTCTTGATTGATCTTCAACGGGTGTCATATTAGGTCGTAGATCGACTTTCGGTGGTAATTGATTACTATTATAGATAACATGGTCTGCAAATGATTGACGAAGTTCTGGTCTTTGCGGCAAGTATTGTGATTCTTGAATACCATTTAACCGACACGCACGTGCTTCAGAACGATTTAATAAAAACGTTTTTCGAGGCATTGTATTGTTTGCACGTCTTTTTTCTCAAACTTCCTGAAAATGAAACAATCCAGAAATATCGGTACAAGATTTGAGAATTTATCAAAGTTCAATACATATATCGAATCTTATGACGTATTTGACCGTCAAGAACTATCTGTCAAATTTGATGTTTTTTATTTACTCGTAAGAAAAAAAACATATTTCGTGACACAACAGGTACGATTTTTCTATTCCAGTCGATTACATTTAGCGTTGCACGATCGGCATCGTTGTGTGCCTGTGTAGGTGTTATAGAAAAAAATGCAGAATGAACTTTTTCATAAAGAAGACGATGAAGAATACTTTAAATGCTTTTTGTTATTGATGTTGTCAAGGTGAAAATATTGTAAGTAATGTTATTTGTTTTTTTGCGATCGATTTTGCGTTCTTCGTCGTCAGGAGTGTCGAACAAACACCATCATAACTTCAATCATATATGAAAATGGTAAAGATTGACCTAATCCGCAAGAGTAATGTCGTCTCCATTTATCGTTATGAAATAGAAATATTGATCCATATTTGGTCAAAAATGAAAGAATTTGCATTTTAGTCCGATGCGCTCTTTCGCATCTGTTGTATAATAAAGAATTCAAAGAGTTCAACGATCGTAGCTCAATCATTCATATTTCCGCTTTTCTTAGACCTTTGGTATATTATCTGACCTGGAGAAATGAGATCTTTCATAAATGCATTACTGACAGGATTCACAGTTCTTGTATTATGAATAATGCTGATGCAAAACGATGTGTGAGTTGATTGTGATAAAGTGAGAAAAGATATTTATGAAGAATATAAAAATTCATCGACATTACTTTTTATTTTCCAAGATGAGATGAGAAAATTCTGACGATTTTTCTAGATAAAAATTTGTTAGGTCAAAAACAAACAAATCGGTAAGATAATGGATACATTTGTTGAAATTAAGTCTAGTGTATAATTATCTCTACTACCGTTTGGCTTCCTGTTGTCGGCTGTTAACTTGTTTTTAAGATATGACACTGATGAAAAAACTGAGATTAGCGAGAAATGAAAGAAAATGAAAAAGAAAAATCTCACCAAGAAGAAAGAACGTCTGCTTTTACGAAGAAAATTATTCAGTTAAAAGAAACGTCGAAACAGAATGTCCGCACTAAACATCATATTGCATGTAAAGGATAAATGCAAAGTAAGATATTATTTAAGATCAAGATTATTACAGATAGGAAAGTATTAATCTTTTTTTTTGCGTATATTCCCAGGTAACAGGATTAGACATAATCGTATTCTTTCTTTAATACCTTATATTCTTTTGTTATTGTAACAAATTGATAGAAATAAAAAGAAGAGATTACATATACATACTTATTAAATTATTCATATTCGTTATTATCAGAACAACAGATTTACAAATAACTAAAGATCATTACTATATCATCGTTGTATTCAAGTATTTTGTAGTCTATTTCTTTGTATATAAATTTGAAAAACGCAATTAGATTTGATCTTCACACGAACAAGTCATTAACTCTTTAAGTACCAGCTTGCCTTATACGACAAACTTTTTCAACGATAATTTTCTATAAAATCATTACACTGTTTCAGTAAACAGTCCGACTGGGACTTGAACTTTTACATAGATATAGACTCCCAACTATTGTCTTTATTGTAACAAAAACTACTATTCGATATCTTTTTCTGTTCAGTAGTTCTTCGCAAATCAAGCTATTAAAGAAGCATTGTGAATCGATAGTGTTAATGCTTAAAGGATTAAACTTACTTCTTTGAGTAGTGAAACTGTGCTCTAGGGGATAGGAAAACGTTCATTTTAAAGCTAATATATGATGCGCCATGATTGTCTCTTTTTCTCTTCAACAAATCATATAGGCTAACGTGCATAGTTAGGTGTAAGTGACTCCCAAAATGAATTTTGCATCGAACAGCTAGCAGTAGGATATTTCTTGAAATGACAAACTGTCACTTCCTATTAAGAAGCAGCTACAACTAACCTAACGACGAGAAGAATAATTAATAGAAAAAGAAGCGAACAAGAACGTTCGTATAAGAACTATAAATTCTAATCCAGACACAGCAAAACTTCTAAAAGCAGGCGTAAAACTCGTTGAAATTTCGTTAAAACAGCGATTTAACAGTTAGCAATCACTATAGAACTGTTTTAACGAATCTTTAAAGTGTATACGCATGAATATTCCAATGCATTCAAATTTTCTTCGTAATAACGCGGTATTCTATTAGATTTAATGTGATATTATTCCTAAAGTTGCAGTGATTAACGCATTTCAACATGATGAGAGAAATTTGACCAGTATTAACTCTTGAAAAACTGCGCTTTTTTCGATTCTATGTTGGTTAAAGCCTTCATGTTTTTACGCGTTTTTTGATGGTGTTTGTCTGTCTGGGAAGGAAGATATTTGACAAATTTCTGTTGCAGTCGAAATCTACTATCTGATTTTAACTTTTTTAATACAGGTTAGTCCACTGTTAGCTTGCCAGAAGCTCCTTTTGATCTTCGATCTTATTTTATCCAAGTTAGTCAATGAGATTCGAGCACACAAGCAAAACAGCTTATTCTTAGTGAAATCTTCCATATGAAAAAGAGGAAGAAGCTTACTTTCTATTTTCAACATGTCTGACATCGAATTAATAGAATAAACATACAAATACTCAAATGTAGATACACACTATATTCAATGATTTGTTGACAACAGGGAAATCTAACGAACATTGATTACTACAATCAATTTTTCTTTCTTTTATGCCACTGTCTGGTGATATATCTGATTATTGCGTTTTACCATACCATATAAAGAGGTAAGACAAAGGTGACTAAATTAAAACGTATTGTTTTAGTATTAAATTGTGAGCAGTTAAATATTGATTCGCCAATGATACGCTTTCTCATACCCAGGTCGATCGTTTCGACGACTGGATCCTTCGAAATATGAGTCGGTTTAGATACACTTTTTGTCGATTCCGATCGGATTCCGGCCGGAAGTTAAAAGGAAATTTCCGGCCACTTCCTGACCTTTTGCAGTTCAGCGTTCGCAGGCAACGGTCGGAAAATAAACTTAACTGACTAGAACCGATCGAGCCGCAATGACCTGAGTAGGTCGAACTTTCTTTCGACGAATTTTCGTAGCGCCAGAAATACTTGTCCGCGTCTGAAAAAAACAAGATTTCTATATTACGTAAGTCGTGAGAATTAATTTTCATCCTGACTTCCAGAACACAATATGCCTTTTTACGCCACTGTGTTTGTTTTGATATAGAGCGAGATTAAAATCTTTGTCATTGTCTTGAACAGATAACATGTAGATATATTGACTTCATCTCCAATGCAACTACAGAGAAAAAGATTTTAATAGATAATAGAAGTTCGTTTCACAAACATCACTAATTGAAAAATGATGTACATTATGTCACGATGACACTGGTGAATTGGTAAAGCTAGTCTTTTTATTTTACCATTATTACAACTTAATGAAAACTGAAGGTTTTGTCACAAAAAATGAACGCCAAGATCCTCTCGTGCCCCAGAGAAAAATTAGCTTTATTAAGGAGCGCAAGATTTTCGTGACGAAAGATGTTAGTACGAGATGAAAATCATAAAAATTTATCTGATCAGATTTGGTTCCAGAAAATTTCAACGACTGTGAAATAAGATGTCCCGAAAAAAGATATGACACATAAAATATTTTCATTAATAAACTGTCTCCAGAAATAGTATATCTCTCATGTAAAAATTTGCAGAGATAATTGCGTTTAAAATCAGTCGGTTATACCTTAACCGAACCCAAATGCTAATACTAGACACTGTTGCATATCAAGCCTGACTAGAGTTTATTGTGACATGATGTCTGTTATTTAATGACGAGACGTTTTTTTATTTTTGTAGTCAGACAGAAGAGAATCATGCTTTTCAATGAGTAGATCAGAACCGAGTAATCCGATTATAAATTAATTACACCAGTGCCTTTTTAATTCGGTTTTAATCGTGATTTTCTTCTAGATATTTTTACATAAATTATCATTTGTTCATTTATTTTCAACTGCGATTTTAGATTAGAAAATAGAAAAATCATCATCGAATAAAGAACTAATGGCAAAGCATGAGAACCATTTTATGCAGCTTTATAATTTTGAATACGAATTCGACAAGAGCATCGAAGAACTTGAAAGAGAAGTTGATCTTCAATCCAAAGAAGAAGAACTGAATAGTTGTGTTGAGTTTATTTCACAACTTGTTGATTTAATGAAGCATACGATTATTATTCCTGAATTACAAAGCAAACACGATTGGGATGATGGTCATGAGCACCAATTGAAACGTAACAAAGGAAGCAGTGGAAATAGTCTTCTTGATGATCGTGTTCAACTGATCGTCATGGAAAAAGGCCTAAGCACGGAGCAATGGAAACGTCTTCTTTATTTGAATTTTACAGCTGGGGATACTTTGGAAATGATCAGTGTTTCTCGAGCCCATCTGAAGAAGGTTCACGACATGGCCGTACGATTGCTCGAAGGGGAGGAAAAGGAAACTGCGCTTGTCCTTATTGATGCGATTACGAAATACATGCCAGAAGAGTATTATATTGATTAATAATGAACAATATCTCCATTTGCAAACTCTTAAAGAACACCTATATCCCTTTTTTTCTCGTTACACTTCGTTATCACTATGCTTTGTTCATTTGATGTTCTATATGTAACCCAAAGAAAGCTGTAACGATTTATTCTATGTTCGTATTCACCCTTCTATCGTTTTAGTGTTGCTATCGTTTAAAGTAGTTGCTTTGAAAGAACTGTGTCGTCATCATGTCCAATCACAATAGTATATTTGAATAAAATATGCATTAGCGATAGTGACCTTGTTGCTAGAAAAAGCGTTCAACCTATTCTATTGTTGATTTATTAATATCCAGATGGTTACTTGTTTCGAAAACATGCTTTTTGAAATCTTCTGATGCACTACTCAGTATAAGAGTGAAAAAATGGATTGAAACGCTACATCATTTAATCATATTTCGCACATGTGCTTTTCAATTAATTTCGAATGGCTTTCAATTTTTCTGCGATCTGTATAAAGTAAGACTAAGAGGATTAAAGAGACAAAAATAATAATTATCATCATTTTGTGACATACGATTAGTTGGATACTTTTGAGGTCATTGTGCTTAAGCAAACTTGTGACGCAGCAATTTGAAATAACTCATATAAATAAGTTGAGTTTTGAGTTTATATTATACTCTGGTCGAAGTAAAAATAACATAATTCAATAATGTTATTGATTGCGACTTTTCTTGTTTTCCTTGCTGGTAGTGTACATGGCCAATATCAACTGATCTATCGTGATGGTGCTAAACTCTGTTCACAATGGATATTAACCACCGGTGGACAAATGTCGCTATCATATGTAAACAATCAAGAATGTGTTGGACAAGTTGGTATCGAACAGAGCGGTTCACATATCCGTCTCTGTTGTCAAGGAATGGCTACAACTACAGGTTCATCGGTTTTTCCTCGCGAATGTGGTAAACAACAATACCAACCATCAAAGACTCGTATTGTCGGAGGAGTACATGCACATCCAAATTCATGGGTAGGTGACAAAAATCTCCAGTTTCAGCCATTCAATATTGCATTCATTTCTTGTTTTTTAGCCTTGGCAAGTTCGTTTACAACTCGGTGGTGGTCTCTGCGGTGGAACTCTCATCGATACAAGACACGTTCTCACAGCAGCTCATTGCTTTCAATCACCACTTACCTTATCAAGATACTCTGTCTACATCGGCATGCACGATATCAATCAACCAGTCTATAGTGAACAGAAAATGGCTGTTGAACGAGTTTTTATTCATGAACAATACAATACAAACACTCAAGAGAATGATATTGCTATTATTCGTCTTGCGACACCTGTCACAATTTCAGACAAAGTGAACGTTATCTGTTTACCGGGTCCTGAAGCTACCGTTACTAATGCTACAGTTTGGGTTGGTAAGTAGTTTTCATTGTGATCATCATTGTTATTTCGAAACGATCAATGTTTGACTTTTAGCTGGCTGGGGTACAACATCGTTTCAAGGTTCAACAAGTCCAGTTTTGAAACAAACATCACTACACACAATGCCAAATCGATGCGGACAAATCTATGCTAACTTTAATACTCAAAAGCAAATGTGTGCTGGTGCTTATGGTGGTGGTCGCGATACATGTCAAGGAGACTCTGGTGGTCCATTGATGTACGAATCAAATGGTCAATGGTAAATCGATTATTCTTCATTTTCACAGCAGTTTCGTGAAATACTATTTCCCATTGTTTTCTATCATAGGTTTGTGAATGGTGTTGTTAGTTATGGTTATCAATGTGCAGTCAACGGTTATCCTGGTGTCTACGCTCGTGTTAGTTACTATCTTCCATGGATCCGAAACAAATTAGCTACGGCTTGATTTTTTCTTCTGATGTGAAAACGAAAAATCGATTGAAATAAAACATAATAATAACATCATTTCTTCTCATACAACCTGAAAATCTATAAAAAAAAATATCTATTGTTAGAGCAGAGAACGTTCGCACACCTGTCGATCGCATCTGATAGCGATTAAAGTAGAAAATACGCAGTATTCATTTAGGACTGTAGGGATACAATGACTAAAATCTACAAGGAAATAACTTATTTTTCAATTTCTTTTTCAACTGTCCCTTAATCTTTTAAAAATATTTTCAATTCGAAACTATATCGATCGTGTTTTTCATCATTTGCAAGAAGTTATCTATATTTCTTTTTCAATCAGCCATAATAATTATATCTAAGCAAATAAAACAAATGAATATATTTGCTTAGTTACTGATTCATATGCAGACGTAAATTATCTTCTCATCATATGAGGTAAAATTTCGATGACAAATCAATAGATTCTATTGCTCTTTAATCGAACTGAAAAGCAAAGGATAATGACCATTATCTACTTATCATTTCAAGAATTTCTTCCTTCATGAGAAACAGTTTCATTTAGAAAGGAAAAAAATGTATGAAATGTTTAATATTATTTTAAAAACAGTCCTCAACGCGACATAGCATCCAGTTGTACTGTTCTCTTTCGTAAATTCATAATTTTTCTTTTCTTCTTCTCATCGTTGCATTTGTTTGAAAAAATGAAAGTATCTTTCAGTAGAAAAATTTCTTTTTACCAGTGAGTAAGTAAAGTTTTACGATCTTTTTGTCTCTTATTAGACTAGTATAAAATAAGCACATATAATTTCTTATATAAAAAACGACATTGCGTACGGAAAGTCTTGTGTAAACCTTGTCAAATAATTTATTTCGATTTTATTATTACCTATCTATACAGATTACATAAGCTTTCGTATATATTTCTTCAAGAAATCGTATTTCGTATGTGAACAGCGCGATTTCCTTTGCGTAAGATTACACAGATGTGTAAACTTTGCAAGAAGAAATAATAAGTAATGCTTTCGGGGAGAGTCAACAATGTTGTATTCTTTTTTCTCCATGAGAACGCAGTCCGCGAAACATCGTTCGTAAGATTTCTCAAGAAAAAAAGGACATAACCACACTGCTTGCTTATGTATTGTTCGTTAACGTTAAAATTAAACATAATTATTATGAAAGTTGCAGATGTGACCAATTGCTGATCAATGATACGAATTGTGTACGATAATGTTAAACAACAATACGCCTAGTCCACAAAATTCGAAATCACTCAAACTTCGTGCTTTATTCTTTGTTATTCTCTTCATCTCCTCATGTTTACTTTTCGTTCGATTCGATTTAACCGCATCTCGCATGATTATTCAGAATATGTTCAATCCATTAATCGTTACCAATCAAAAGCACGATACAAATGCAACATCGATCAAGAGCAATGACACTCAGGTCATAGATAAAACTCGAAACTTGAACAATGAATCAAAATTTAGCTTGAATACAAACGATTCCAATCAACCTAAAGAAGCATTTGTCACTTTTTGTAATAATAATCAAAGATATCTGGATTTATTGAAAGTTTTACTCGATTCAGTACATACTTTTTCTACAAGACATATCATTGCATTTGGAATTGACGTCGATCTTAACATTGATCCAACTCCATATCCACGGCTTATTAAACGACGTATTTCACAACGTGATTGTGGTCCGGTAATAGATATATTATTTTGTTTGTGTATTTACACTTTACTAACTATTTCAAAAATTTAATTGAAGGACAGTTCAGAATTATTTGTGCTTTATTCTAATAAAAAAACAATTCTCTATTGTGCTTATTTTAGTCTGTTTATTTCTGCAAAATACACGCGATTGTCAGTAGTAATGTTGATTACGGTGTATTAATGGAAACCGATGATGTTGTCAACTACAATGTCGATCTTCTCTTTGATGTTCTCCACGTTTGGCCCTATCCCGTACCATTATCACCACGGCATCCTGATGACCCACAAAACTATCATCATTTTATGCGCCAATTCAATGTTTCGAAGCGTTCGCTACCATATATACATGCTCATATGATTTGGAACTATCATGCAATACCATTTCTACGAAATCTTCGAGAGCTGTTGCGTCGCGGCCACTTCCATGGTTCAAATTATGATGAAACAGCCGTTAATGTTATGCTTTGGCATGCTAAAGCCAATTATACATTATGCAAATATGGTATGAAAATGTATTAACAATATGATGAATTATAGAAAAAAAGAAATTCTTATTTATTTAGATCCCTTCTTTACATTTTCTGAGGCTTACGAGCTTTGGCCAAATATAACGAATTGTACTCGATATTGTCATACAGTATTTATTACATTACATGGATCCAAGGACGCTCCAATATCGGCAGCACTTCTAGAACGATTGAAAACGATGAGAGGTAAACCAACTGTACAAACACCTGGTATGGGTGGACTTTATCATTTGAATGATACCCGATATTCATGCTGTTATCCTGATAGTAAACCATCATCGATCCATCCACTGTTATGCCAACATAATTTGCTATAACAAAAACGAAATAGTTGGTTCCATATAGCAAAGTTTTTTTTTTTGAAGATATTTTAATAATCACATTGTTATCCGTGACATATCGATAAAAGGTGAAAGACTATCGGTGATATTATTATGTATTAACGATTTGAACTTTATAATAATAAAAATTTACTTTTCGATCAAATGCTCTATTTTGACATATGACTCAAATCATCAATAATAACATTTCTTTTGCTTTCAAAAGTGTATAAACGAATGTTATATAACCACTTTCTTTCTCATTCATATGCACATGATGTGCGTATGCGTTGGATGAAAATTAACCTCCGATCGAAGAGAACGATATATACGTCACATGCATCGAGGTCTGTATATTACATTCCGTTTTAGAATTGAACCGAAGTATTTGTCAAGAATAGAATTAAATGCGTAACGATTTTTTTTCAGATGTTCTTCTATATTCTTGTTTTCCTCCTCTGTTTTTCTTTGGTTCAAAGTCAAATAAACGACACAGTTATTCGTCAAACTCGTCCTCTGTCATCATTTGCATTCGATGAAATTCTAGTTAATGGTGCATTCGATGTATTCTTGACCCAGACATCGAATGAGTCGTTGAATCCGACTGTTGAAATTGAAGCACCAAGCGACGTTCAAAACAATGTTCTTGTCGAAATTGTAAACAATCACATTCTCTTCATCTCTATGAACGGATCAACAATGACGAATAAAAATATTTATGCTTATATTCGATTCCGTTCTCCATTATATCGTTATACAATTAAAGGTACTGGAAACGTTCTAACAGATGATAATGGAATATCAAGTGAGAATACCGAAGGATTTACTTTGGATAATCAAGGTGTAGCCAATGTTGCTATGAGATTGAATGTAAAAAAATTTCAAGTTTATCATACTGGAACGGGAAATAGTCGATTTTGGGGCGAAGTACGTGGTGAAGCGTACTTTGATGCAAAAGGGGTTGGTGATATCAACGCGTTAAGTTTGACCACAAATCAGGCGAAAGTACGATCGACTGGTGTTAGTATCGTACGTGTTGCAGCGATTGACGATGTTCAAATTGAAGTTTCAGGCGTTTCAAACGTTTATTATCGATTACCTGCGGGTAAAAAGCCCAGCAAAGCGATTTCAACTGGACTTGGAAAAATTGTACTTATTCATTAAATTCTAACTAATAAAGAAAAGATCTTTTTCTGCATTATTCTTGGCAAAGATGTCTAATTAGCTATTGGTAAAGACAATATGTTTTTTTGTCCTTCTATAATAACGTATTTTGTTTTTATCTCGATCAAAAAACACGAATGAAATCGAATACTTCAAACAGTTGCCAACTTATCGCACAGTTCTATTTTTATAATTCACTAATTTCTTGCTACTTAGAAAAACAAACATGTGAAATCTCGAAAAACTTGTTCCCTGCCAATCGGTATAACCTGAGAAGATCGATGTTTGTAGCAAAAGTTATCTCAATTACGAATTCATCTCGAATTTGAGGTATTTTCTCGATTGATCAAAGTGATCAATCTTCTACTGGAATTTTTTTGCAACAAAATAAACAAAAAGTATCCTTCTTCACATAGAAACAGTGCATTATGTAAGTATTTAAGAACAACATGCAACAAAAGAAGGTCTGATCGTTTGTTATTATTCCTCGATTGTATTTTTTAACCGCACTCGCGAAAAAATTGTCCAAGCCACAACAATAACAATTCGTTCGTTTTATTTTCAACTGCTTCATCCATTGCTTGCTGCTGCTGCTCTTGTTGTTGTTGTTATCGAACATGCCAATCCTTTTATATATTTTTTCTTCTAACTTGAAAAAGTAAAAAAGAAACTCTCGTATTTTTCCCTTCTCTTCTTACTTGATGTGGTTGCTGGCGGTTAAATTATTCTCTTCTGTTTGAATTTTGTCAATCAAAACAGTTGAAATATTTTTCTCTCGGTTTCTTTTCGTTGTGGTGGTCTTCTTCATCATTTAACCATACGTACATTCATTTGCAGTAGTGAAGCAGCATCAGCGAAATACCAATTCCAATTAAAATACGAACAAACAAGTGTGAAAAACTGATTCAATCATGTCGGCTAAAATCTTTCTTCGACGATTAACTGATATCGCATCGTTCGATACACTTCAAGATAAACTTTCTCGTCTCAACGATACATACTTGGTAAAAATAAGCAAAAAGAAGTTTTTTCATTGCGAACTTTCCAAACAATGTGTATTTTAGGTCAACTCAATCGATACAAATGTATCCCGATGCATTGATATTATCGAACTCAATGCTCGTGTTCAACGAGAACTGTTCAAACTTCTCAATCTCGTTTCAGCTGAAGGCAAGTATTTGCAAGTTTTTTCTTCGATGATCTTCTTATGCATGTGTTTTTTCTTTGTTTCGTTTCGCTATCGAAAACAAAAGCTTATAAACTAATAGAGAAAAAAAACTATCGTCATCATTAATACATAAGTGAAAATCAAACAGTATTTACTTCAATAGTAAATCGTCGATAGACAAGTGTAGTTTATATGTATGCATATGACAACATCTCACATGAGAAAGGGAACCGCAACCGTATTCTTTTTTTTCTTCTTCTTATTGATAGCAAACAACAACATAATCATCACTCTTCAAGGTTAAATTCATCACACATAAGATATTGGAAAAGAATTCTTCATGTCATATTGTATAAGGTAGTAGACTGAAGCATTCAAGATGCATCCAGAAACAATAGCCATTATGATCAAGAAGTGTACTCATCAGAGTTTTTATTTCCGCTGGTACAATTTTTTGTCTGTTTTGCATAAACGTGCATGTGCCGAAATGAATTGATTAAGTTTATTCGTAAATAATTCCTCTATATTGTATTATTCAACGAATATATTTTCCGTCATTGTGAATCTTTGATTATCCTGAGAAGTGACTTCTTCTATTTTCATTAATGATTCACATTCAATAGGTTCTATCGATTCTTCTTCAGTTCACTTGGTTTGTTAAATCAATCTTGTCATGAAAAGGCAGGTCGAATGTCATATAATTAGAAAAAACATATTCATCTCGGCAAAAAAATTGACTTTTTTCTTCTGTTTGACATTCTGTAGACAAGGATGCTCAACCGGAATCGTAAACGTCATACGTATAACAATGAACAATTAATCTAATGAGCTTCTTCTTGATCGTTAGTTTTAGAAACCAACTAATAATACAAATAGTAGACCAATTTACCCTAGAGGCATTTAAGAAAAAGAAATAAAGATAAACGTTGATGTCTCGTGCACGCGATCTGTAATGAATAATAACGTGTAACACTGAAAAGAAATTGTACTGGATGTGAAAGTCAATAGTGAATCACATGCATAGATATTTGTATGCGTCATTTCAGTAATGATAGTTTATGACTAGGCTTGTCTTCTGAACATCATCTTGTAAAAGCATTAGGGATTAGTACAACATGCTATTATTTCATCTGTCTCTCGTTTTCCATTTTCCGTCATCCATAATTAAGTAGAAGCAATAATTTTGTTCGGTCTCCTCTTCCTTTCATTTCTACGCATCTTTCATCCACATTTCCTTTTTCTGAAGAGTACGTACAGACCATCAGTATGAATAAATGAGAAAGAAAAAAAAAATTAGTAATATTACATGTCTCTCCTTTGAATCAGTCAATACTGTCTGAAATCTATACAACAGATTTTATTAGTAGAAGACAAAATAGCGACACATTTGCTATACATGATCAACTCTATTATTTTCATTTTCTATCGGTACTATCATCGTGAACAAAAGACAAAGCGAACGAATAAAGGAGTAGAAATAATTCAACCGATCGCTCTTATATTGCGTGCGTTCCTTATCATTATTATGTGAAACACGGAATACGAGTAGGACAAAGACGTTATGAACGTCAATCTTGAGACGGAAAAAGAATAAAAGAGGGATAGAGTAAGACATAATAATGATGAACTACTTCTATTTTTATTGGACATATTGACACAAAGACCAATTTTCAATGACCATACGTCGTGTAGAATGTATCGTGATAGTTACATTGTGAATGAAGGAAAAAGATCAAGATTTTGATTGTTATAAATAACTATAATAAAAATGAATCAATCATAAAAGGGTTTCAAGTAAAGAAAGCGATTTTCTGCTCTCGTGAACATCCTTTTTTCATTGTGCATATGGCGAATAATGTTCTCATCTTCCGAAGCATCTTTCTTTTTTTTTCTTCGTTTCCCATTGATTCTCGTTTGTCATCTTCTTTTTCTTTGCATTATCCTTGTCGTCTAACTAAAACTCGCAAATGCTCGATCGAGTTGCATTAGAACATGAAAAAAATCTCATCATGATTGTTCAACCATTGTATGTGTGCGTGTATGTGATGTGCGAAGAGAAAGAAAAAGAAGAAGACGATGAAGAAAGAAGTTGGTTTCTTTTTTTTTCTTCTTCTAACATCATCGTCAAATGAAAATGCTTTCTTCCGGGTGTCGATCTTTTTTTCTTCTTTCTCGTCTCGTTCTGAGCGACAATTGAGAAAGATAAAAAAAAATGTTCATTCATATTCCATCTTCTTACGCTTCCACATACACACATCATAATCTTGCACGACACGGCTGATACACTTAGTGCATTGTTTAGTTTGCTGTGCATTACAAGCACCAGGTGATATCAGCTTCTATCGGCGGAGACTAACAACAATTATCTCATTTTGTTTCTTTTGCTCACTAACTTCCTTTCATTGTCAATTTCTATCGCATAGGTGGTGTTTATGGTGGAGCGTCGACAATTCGTGCACGGCTCTTACCGTTTCTCAACCTTGAAGCGTCTTATCTCAATGGTTTATTGAGTAATACAGGTTCGGATTTGTATCCGTATGCTTGGTGGCGCTATCCATATGCGCATTTGCGTACATCAGCTGAATTTCATTCATTGGCTAATGAATATGAAAGTAATTTGAATAATCTTGAATTGGATTTACGTGATGCCAATGAAGATAATGCTCGACTTGAAGCTGAGTAAATATTATATAATATTTGTTTTGACATATATTAATAATTTTACTTAGATTGGAAGAAACACGAGCAGAATTAATTGATGAGCGAACAAAGTCAACAGGTGAAAAAATGTTTATTGAAGCTGAATTATCTAATTTACGATCACGGTACGTTGAACACATGCAGCGTATCGTTCTAGTTCCTTCCGAATACCTTTTTCACGATGTTTCCAGTACTTTACTTCGCTGTATCGACTATTTTGGAAAATGATACAGTTTGATGTTTATTGTTGACTGTTCGAAGATGTTAACTTCGAGTGAAATACAAAAATTTCGCATTTTTCTTCTATGTTAAGAAAGATACTTTGCAAAGTTTTTTCGATAAGTCAAGTTTTAAAGTTCTTCCAGCTTTCCATTCGCTCGCTTCTTGAGTTTTTGTTTGGCCAAATAGTTGTTCTGAAGTATTAAAACCAGAAGAAAATTAGGATTCTATGTTTCATACAGAAGTAGTATCTTTCAATAGCTGTCGTTTACGAAGAAAAACAGTTGATATAATGAAGTACAACGGTGAAAATATCGTCGGAAAATTTTAGAACATTCTGTATACAGGAAGAGAATCATTTAGCTGATAATTAAGATTTGCTTCTATAAATAGACTTAGTGATACGGAATTTCGTCTTTCACTCGAACGATTTAAGCCGCGATCGGACATTGCTCTTAACCAAGCCGAACGTGATATTCGTCGTTTACGTAATGATGTCGAATTAGCACAAATTCGATCGCGATCATCCTCACCTGTTCCAAGGTAGATAATTATCATTTTTGTTTCTTATCGTAAAACAATTCGTCTGTTCTCCCCTCAATCCTTATTTTAGCTATACGTCACGACGTCCCGTATCACCGACTCGTTCATTAGTTCCGTTGACATCGTCTAGTTCTTCTGTACAGGCAGTTCGTGAAGATTCACTCATACAGTGTTATAATGACTTAAATGCTCGAGAACGACTTAGTGCCATGGACATACTTCGAACTGTTTCGGATGATTATGATATGAATCGACGTATTTGCTTTGCTGTTGTTCAGGTAATCAGAGATTGCTTTTTCTTCGCTCTATTAGTAACAGGCGATTTCTTTAGGAAGCATTTTCAGTTGCTAAACGTCGCTCTAATGAATGGAAATTACGTCTTCGTTCGCAATTTGCGATAACACATACAGGTCCTGATTCACTTGAAGATGTTGTTCAGGATTATATTAATCGAAACGTTGAACCATATGAGTTACCAACTCTTGTTTCGGTGAGAATTCTCATGCGAAAGAATATTTTACTATTTGAGGAAGATTTTAACAGGAAATAATTGGTAATTTGACTCGTAATCCTCGATTAAGCCTTCCACTTGGTGTCTCCTATACCATCATCAATACATATATTCGAGAAGCAGTGCGTGTTGCTTGGCATATGTCATGTCTATCTTATCCAATGGATGTTGCATTTGCTACTGACGGTGAAGTTTTCGATAGTACAAAGTAAATTCGATTTTAAAGAAGGATACGGAAAAAAAATAAAGCAAGATTTGTAGATATCGTCGAAGTTATGATTCGGAATATGGAGCACCGTTAGTTGATCATCATGTTTGGCCTGCGTTGATGCAAGGCGGACGTGTCGTAACTACAGTAATTCTCATTAAAAAATATAATGCAGTCACGATCATACTGTCTATTTAAGGGTGAAGCATGTACAAAACGTGGTGCCTCATTAGTATGTATTTTTACTATCAAGTATTTGTAGATCAATTTTCATGCATTTTTTTCCTTTAGAATCGTTCTCGAGCTGCAAGTCCAATTCGTCTGGGTTATACAAGCCCTGTTCGCAGTCGATCGGTTAGTCCTATTCGTCGATCACGTACCGCAAGTCCAGTGAGATTTGCACCTACAAATCGTAATTATCCGAAAATATTATCACATATATTCTTACTTTTCTCTCGTTTTTCTCTTTAGGCTACTATTAATTTGTTTTATGTAACGCACGAATCCACGAACAAAGACAGACATTGGCTTTTTTTTTCTAACGTAGATAATCATAATTTTATACTTTTATTCTTTGTTTCCTAATACCAAATTCTAATAAAGAATACGTGAAACTTTTATTTTTAAATCCAGGTATATTATAAAACAAAAAGAAGCATGATTGAATATTTCCATTTTCTGGTTTAATCTTCTTTTTTTTTCAATAAAAGTAGAACTTAATAAACTCGTTCTTCATACAACGCATCAATTTTTGATGCCGAATCAAATGCTAATACAGGATCATTTTCTACCAGAGATTTATTAAGTGAAGTTGTTGCTTGATCAAAAACATTTTCATTATGAAGTGCTTTCGCTTGTAAATGCTCCGATGGTGCTAAATTACCTAATTGAATATTCATTTTATTCATTCGTCGACACTTATGCGTGTGTTCATTCAACATTTGCTCTTTCGTTTTTAATTTTTCTGTAGTTACATCGTCACGATCGGTGCGACTGAGGGACTTTGTATAACCTTGGATTAACGCAAGAATAATTTCCTGAACGTAGGTTTTCATTAATCGATGACCAAATTCAAAACCATTTTCATGATTTGGTAAAACAAACGGATGCGGACGATGACGATAATGTACTGGGCGAAAATTTCGTCGATGATCATAGACGATGATAGCTGCCGTGTTATTATATACATCACAATAGTTTGGTGCTGAAAACAAACTGATGAGTACTGGAAATTGAGATAATGAGCCTTTTTCGAAAAATTTTAAGCCGGTCGGTACTACTTCATGTGCGCGAATAACAGCTAAGATACGATTTTCAATCAGAAAACGTTCACATACACTATAATTAAAACAGAATGAACAATTTCGTTGTTTGTTGAATACCCATGGAAGTGTTTGGCGATTAGCGAATTGTGGATGTGGATCAGACCACATCAGATCACAAAATGGTCCTTCTGATGGTATTTCTTGAAAACGATTCAATTTAACAATATCGTTAAGCGATTGTAGATGTGGAGATAATCCGGCATGCATACAAAGAAATCGTTCATCAATCAAGGCACATATTGGCAAACAATCAAATAGTAACATCGATTCATACCAGAGATCAAGAGAATATTTAACTTGGCATTCTTTTTTGTATGTAAATACTTGAGTCATTTGACGTGATTCGTGATTTCCACGTAATAGAATAATCGATCGTGGATGATTGATTTTAAGAGCTAAAAGGAGAAAAAGACACTCGCACGAGAACGAACCACGATCAACATAATCACCCAAAAAAACATAAGTTTGTTGACCAATTGGACCACCTAACTCAAATATTGTTAAAAGATCATAATATTGTCCATGAATATCTCCAACAATTGTACAACCATACGAAACAGGTACAATATTAGGTTCTTGAACAAGAAGAGCTTTAGCTTGATATAAAAGATGACGCCATGTTGAATCAGCTAGCCGACCTTAGACATGAAAACTTTCTCTTAATAACAAAACAAAATCGTCGTCAAATTATTGAATACCTTCGTTTTTTAGATGATGTACTAGAAGATCAATATTGATTTTTTCGCCATGTCGAAAATCAAATAATTCATCAATACGAAGTTTTTGTACAAGAGGAAAGGGCACATCTTTACATATTCGATCCACAGGTGGTCGAGTTGGACGTAGAACCTAAAAGAATGCATCTATTTAGA
Organism: Adineta ricciae; assembly: GCA_905250025.1. Lineage (NCBI taxonomy): Eukaryota > Metazoa > Rotifera > Eurotatoria > Adinetida > Adinetidae > Adineta > Adineta ricciae. The sequence continues at coordinate 109,713 of CAJNOJ010000273.1, forward strand.
TGATACATAAAAACAAACAAACAAATATCAACCGGATTAGGCTGTGGTCCTTGCAGTTCAGTTAAACTCTGGACACGTGGCAAACCAGGCTGAACTTGAGATTCATGTTTTTTTAACGGTTGAGTCTGATCAAATGGATTAAATTGCCAGCGTGTGTTTGAATTCATTTCTGTTTGATTTGATTGATATACACGCCTGACAGAAGAAGAATGAATCAGTTTCGACTCAAACTAAGTGGAGTGCGATACGGTTACTTGCTCCCTCGTGTGTGTATGTGTCATTAGAGCATGAGTCGGTGTTATGAATAACAAAATATATATATATAAATATCTTTATCTTGCACTCAATATCATCTACATCTTATTGACGTCCTTCGATGAAGGTCTTTCCATATATTTTTTTATTTTGATACAACAAAAACATTCCACTGATTTATCAGTTAGTTGGCACTGATCGTCCTTTTGATTAAACTACGTACAACTGTCCAGTTGATGAACACGTATGAATATATTACAGAAAGAGAATTAGACGATTTTCATTCTCAAGTAGGCGATGTGCAGTGACCTCTACATTTTCGTAAAGCTATCTTCGAATTTATTTGAAGATATCTAAAACGAAAGTCGGTTGATGAATTTCAAAATATTATTTTCATAACCATCAGTGCATAGATTGTCGATAGGATCCGCAGTGACATCTGTTCATCGGTTGCTTAGCTGTATTGATCACTACATCTCGCACTATGGTGCACTTTCTTCTTTTGTTTACTCTAATCTCAATTAACAGTCAATACAATGTATCCGATAAGGTAAAACTATGAAGATCTATCTCATATCCCATCGTATAACATTTTCTTGTACGTTTTAGTGATGCAAACAATACAAAATTCGTCTTAGATCGAATAAACCAAGTGGAGAAATACTTAGGCTCCATATGTGTTCAATTTGGTAAAGTTTGTCGAAAAGAAGCGCGATTACGCGATTGTAATGATGCATTTGTTCAAAATATTTTTGAATTTGCTGATCGGGAACGATTAAACACATCGTTACGAGAAAGTCTCCAACAATATGCTAGTTATTTGTCAGCCGTTGAAGATTACCGAAACACGCTTGTAAGTTTGAAATCAGTTTGACCTTCTACTCGTTTTCGTTTATACCTGTATTAATTTGATAGATTTCACGTATAGAAACACAAATACTAGAACCACTTGCAAAGTATGGAGAAATAATGAAACTGAAACGCGTATGATCATAAATTGTATAAAAGGGAAATTAGGAACATGTTTTCTTTGTTCTTCTAGCAAGCCGTTCAAAAAGCGATTGCTGCACGAGATAAAGGTGTTCAGCGACAACGTAAATTACAACAAACAACCGATCGCCATCCGGGTGATCGTGATACCATCGTAGCAATGCAGGTCAATGCTGAACACGCGCAAACTGAAGCATCGCGAGCTGACAACGTTGTACAAGATGAAATTGATAAGTTCGAAGAAATGAAACTTACAGATTTAAAGGTATGTTCGTTTTATACTACTGAATACAGTTCGGTCACTAAGTTAGTTCAAAGTAGAGAGATAAAAATGAGATTCTCTAATTATATATATATTTTTTCTAGAAATACTTTACTGATTTTACTCTAATCCAATTGGCATTTCATGCTCGTGCTATGGAAATGTATACACATGCTCATCAACAGTTGATGAATATTAATATTGCACATGATCTCGAAGTAATTCTGCTATTGATAGAGTTTTTACACGTGAGCTCAATATTTTCTGCAGGAATTTCGTACTGCTGCACCATTTCATCGTCTCCATCCATCACAACGAAGCGTTAGTGAATTAGCTTTGAGTGATCCGCGACGTCAAGGTACAGGCGATCTTCGTGCTGGTCGTTCAGGTTCGTTGAGTGCGTTACCACGCGCTCATAATCCAGAGTTTGGTTCACATCATAGTTTACCTGTGGATAGTAATCCTTACCGAAGTACTGGTCATAAATCTCATTCAGCACATGGTGCTACACATAGTACATCCAAAAATAAAACAACAGGTAAAACAAGTACGGGTAAAATCAACGATGCTGAATCATATTCATCAGACTCGAGCTCATCAGGTTAATCAATATGATACTCATGCCTGTGTGCGTGCATTTCTATACTAGAATGATATTCGAGATTTGTTCTTTTATGTATTGAAACTAACGAATCTTTTTATGCGTTTTTATAACAACTTATACTTTTCCATTAGAGTTTAGTACGCGTTCAATAAAATAATCTCATGATCTCTGATCACAATTGATGATTTTTATCTCTCAAATTCGCGCACTTCATTTAAAAAACTTCACATTTCTTTACTTTGCTCGTTTATCTCTATTTAACAAGTCTGCCAATTCCATGTTTTGTTTTATCTTCTAATATTATTTAAACGAACTTTATGAAATATGACCAATGAATCGACCAGTGAACCCAAACATTCCATTTCACGATCTAATGAAATTCAATCAAGCCGTAGTATGACGTGTTGTATTTGCTTAGAAAATATCGCTCTAACACGCAAACAGTTCGGCATCCAGAATAATTGTGACCATTTCTTCTGTTTTGAGTGTCTATCTACCTGGCGTCGAATGGTAACTGATAAGTATCAAGACATTCCACGAGTTTCAATCTGTCGTATAGAGTGATAAAGAAACCGGAAGACGATGTCCATTGTGCCGTACACGGTCGACATTTATCGCTCCTAGTTGGCGTTGTTTCACTGATACTGACGATAAACAATCACTAATCGGTGCGCATAAACTACGATTGAAAACGAGACCGTGTCGAACTTTTTTACGATATGGTTCATGCCGATATGGTCGTCGATGTTATTATAGTCATCGAGATTTATCCGATAGACACAATCAAAATCTACTGTTCGACTCTCAATACTTGACTAGTGAAAATAACCACGAATCTTCAGGAAGAGTCACATATCATTCACATCGCTATCGACCATATTGAATGATTAGTATTAAAATTTCAGATTTGCTTCATCGGTTTATTTAGAACTGATTTAAAAAAATAGATAAGTTACACGCATTCAAAAAGATAAATATGTTTTGTATAAAAAAAGCATGATGGTTTTTGTTGCTGATCTACGCTATCGTACAGCATACTGAATGATGAGCACATTTTGGACCGAAGCAGCCACAAGTATTCATTGGATAGTCATTTTCGTAAACCAGTGGTTCACCTTTCTTTCCTTTTCCATATACATAGTATTTGAATTTGTCACCTAGTCGAAAACATATGAAATCAATTGCATCGTAGATTCTTTTTTTGTGATGAAGACCTACCCATTTCTTTTTCTTCTTTATTAGCAAATCCTTTGGCTTCGTATTCAACTTCAGTAACATCGAGTTTTTGAATTGAGCATTTGATTTGAACAATTCGACAGTTTTTCTTGGCTTTCTTTCCATGTTTCTTGTTGAAATCTTCCGTCAATTTGTCGACGTTAATATGCGAATTCGGATGCTGCTTAACAAATGTGTTTTGAAAATACTTATCAAACGTATCTGTCTTTGTCCATTTTTGATCATTGTCCCAGAAATCTTTCTTCTCAGGCACTTTACGGATTAATTTTGGAATAACTTTAACTGGTATTTTTGTATTTGATTGGTAGGTAACTGAATGAATTGAATACCATTTGATTTTCATTTCATACCAATGCAAAAGTTTACCACAGCCTTTACAACTCTTGCAATCAATCATACCCGTCGATTTACATCCGTTACAGTGTATAACATGTGTATCATTACAATGTTTACATGGTTTCTTATTGGACATTTCAGTCTCCGTTAAAGCTTTTATTTTACAGTGATAACAAGGTTTTCCGCCATCTCCTTTGCACGATGAACACATGTATCGACAAAAACCACTACATTTACGACAAATTGTTGTCCAACGTGTTTGTTCAAGTGTACGTATGTCGGTTTTCGTCTTTTTCAAATCTGCCGGCGGTCGTTCGAAATCAAATTCCCATTCGTTACGATTCGTGGCGTTAGGTATATTTTCACCGTTGTAAGGTCGAGTGATTTTTTTTGTTTGTCGATATTCCATTAACGTCCATATATCAATTTGATAAGCAAAACGTTCACGCTGTACATTATTTACTTTCGCATCTGTTAACGCAGCACCATTGTAGCCAAATTTAGATTTAACATAAGTCTTCATCACATCCATTTCCGATGAAGATGATCCGGTACCAGATTTTTCTACTGGTGTAACTTTATTAGCCATGATTATTAATCTCTAAAATACAAGTACTAGAATCAATTGAATTTTCTATTGACTAGAGCTGGCGACGGAGAACAATCACAAATTCATCAATACTTTTGTATGCAAGTGTAACATTTCTCTGCATATTTCTTTAATCGCCTATTGACGTCGCATTTTCAGTCATGTTTATAAAACTATGCACTTTCGTTCTCGTCCTACGCACTCTTTCGATTTATGTTTATTTTGAATGTCCACCTAGCTAATTCTGAACAATTGCTTAAAACTCTTTCTGTACATTGTAGAACCTAAACAACCTTTTCAAATGAATCATCTATCTTGCTTGTATACAATGAACGAACTTATATCAATTACAGGAGCAAAATTTTAAAATGTATATAAAATCTCATCATATTGAGAATCAGATGTCGATTTGAATCCATGATGATGAATCTAGTGCGATGTAAAAAGTACAACTGAACAAGGAAATTTTTCAAGCTGCTCTTCATTAATGGAGATAGAAATTATCTTCTATGTTTAGCTTATCTTAATGACCAAAATTTGAAATTAGTTCATGTTCCAATCGTAACTGAAAAACGCCCACGTCTTGTGTCCTTACGTTTCTCTTTCGTGATCAGCCTCGCCACTTTTTGTATAAGAAAAATAACAGAAATGTTGTATGGTGCGATTTTTTGTACCCATTTGAAACGCAAAAAGGAATGGGTATTGCTGCCAACGTCGCAAACAAAGCTGTTGCTACCATTTTTTCACTCAATGTATAACCGTCGTCGTCGTCGTCGTCGTCGATAAGATTGTTTGACAGAATCAGAAAGAAATAATCAATTCGATCGAAGTTATTCTTCTGTACATTTCGTTTTCAATGTTAAAAATGATCAAATTGGATTATTTTCAATACTTAGAATATGAAAATTCATCTGTATAAAAGGACCACATTTAGTATGATTCTTTATCTACTTGAGATTAATTGTATTAGAGATAATATACATGTCGCACACAAAGTCTAAATTTCTCTCATAAACTGTTGATACAGATGCCATCTCTTAATCTCACCCTCACACCTGCCCTGTATCTGACACCGTAGTATATGAAGCCATTTGTATAAGTTTGTTTCACAAACCGTGAGCTAAGCTATAATGGCTGGCGAGCTAATTGTGATTCCATCAAACCACTCAACATCCACTTTGATAACGAATAATCTCCGTGTTATTGTTTTGAGTCGTTTTAAATTTTATACTCTTCCGGTTATTCACTGTTTTCTTGTATATTCAATCTCTCGTATTCTTTATACTTGTTCTGTACGTCTTTTGTAACTCTTTACATAGTGATCGGTTCTTTGAACAGATGGATCAATTGATGGTTGTTTAAAAACATTTATTGTTCAAACAATAACTATTAGTGGTAGTCTAATGCTCCTTCTAGTACTAATTGAGCATTGTTTTGTTCAAGTTTACAGTTCATTGAGTTACGTCCATTTGTGTGATGTACGAGTGGTACAATGATTTATATAGTCAGTGATCTTGTCTTTTGATCTCGGTACTCATAGAAATCAATTACAATTATGCTTCTTCATTATTACGTCAATATTCGCTCAAAGAATAAAAAATAATGCACGAAATATGTGAAACAAAACCATAAGTGTCCAAACAAAACACGAGAGTGTTTTTTTTCTCGCATATCAATCAGTTTTATTGAAAGAAAGAGAAAATTTGAACTAAAAAATAGATTCGAGAGCGTCGATTAGTGCAAATTTTGCAAATGACATCAATGAATTCTAAAATAAAGTGTCAGTATCATATGGTAACGCCGATTGCGATAAACACACCCGTAAAATGCCATGAAGTTAGGGTGACGCAGTATTGACGAATAGAGGCACACGTTTAAATGTTTTCCGTAAAGAATGAAAACGTGAGCGATTCGGTTTTTTTCTCTCAAGGCCGAATTCAGTTCTTAGACTGTTAATTAATCGTTGAGAGATCTTCGCACAAGCATTCTCCAGGTGCGATTAACAAAAGGCCGTAGAAAAAATATATCTTCTAATGTCAGTATAACATGTGATTTTTCAGTTCACTATTCAAGGATTTTTCTGTTCTTCGTTTCATAAATTGTGTTTCATTAAAATGACATTGAAATAACAATTGTGCAAATAGAAAATCAACAAAATAATGTCCTTTCATTTACAAACGAAACGTGTTTCAAATTACAGTTTTATTTTTCAAAAGCAAAATCTTAGTTGCATGAAGCTCTTATTACTTTTATTTTACTGCATAGCATTCATTGCTGGCGATGCCGATGATATCCTCGATCAGTTACATAATGAGCTTTCCTTGACTAAAACAACTAACGACGATCGTATCATGAATTTTCTCTGCCAAACACTAGCATCGCCAGGTTTTCTCACGGCCAGTGCGGATGATGATTTTCTAAGCACAATACTCGAAGAAATCGGTTTTGGAGCGTTAGGTGTGATTCGTAACTCTTGGGCAGCAAGATATCAAGCGCAGCCAACCAAGTCCTCATCATGTTTTTCTACTCTACATGCAGTAGGAACATCGGATAAATTAAGAATGGCCTTGGCACATTCTAGAAAGATTTTACGAGCATGTTGTTTACCTAACAATGATTTGTAAAGATAAATTTTTTTTGTTTTCGAAAGGAATAAACTTGGCTTTTGAATAACTGAGCTATCGAAAGATTCGATCGAAAAACAATGTTGTCAGATTTCGAAAAAGTAATCGTCCGTCTGAAAACGTTATTAGTTTCCTATATGTATGTATATGATCGAGAATTTTCATTCGTTTATATGTGAAGATGACTTGTCAAATATCTCAGGAATAACATCAGTATACTTTACAACGGTGAGCAAGTAGATGAATGTATAATTATCGATTGTATCGTTCCCATCTAACACGAATGCACGTAGCATATTTGCTTCACTTTATGTGATCTGGGGAAATACAATCGCATTGACTGGAATAGTGTTGTCAAGCATAGATGATCTTCTACATCTCCGTGCTCGAATGTTTTACTTTTCGATATGGAGGCGTGCGGTAGAATCGACGAAAAGCCTGACGTGAATTCAATGTTTGTTTTTCATCTAGTGACGCACAAAGGAAACTCGTTCCGGCAAACTATACTGCTTTTGTGTCATTCTGCACAGTTGCTATTGATGATGTGTGATTGTAACAATAAATAAGATATTGAAGTGTATTTACACTTTCGTAGGCGAACAGAACGAGAAAAGTAAAAATAAAAATTCAGTGGAATCATGAATAAAACTCGATGCTGTAAAGAAATATAGTCAGTTATTTTATGATTTTTTCGCCGTTGGTAACATCAAGATTCTTGGAGACGATGTGTGCACCGATCGTTGTCATAGGCATTCACAGTAGGATTGTAGTCGTTCGATTATTCAGATTCCTTTTTTATATTTGAAGCTGATTTTGGACTTCCATTCAGAATAACTTTCGTTTTTCTTTGTATGTAACCACTTCATTCGATCTGTGTTAGATAGTACATCATCGTACCAGAGTACCTTGCCAGTATTCATCTGTGACTCTCGATAAGCAGTATTTTTTACTTTTGAAAACGTTTGAATCGCGAAACTAACAAATAAGAAGCTCTGTTGCTAGTCTAGGAGTATGCAGCCTACCAATTCAGACTATGAATAGAATGGTGGGAAGCTGAGTAAGTGTCGGTTATACTACTTTCATTTTCGACAATAATTAAGTTTTTTTTCTTTCGTTTAATGCAGAAAAACAATCGTATTTGAAAAAGTCACTATTTGTTTCGCTCTTGAATATTTTCTTTTTTACACATTTGTCAAGAGTAAAAACAAGTTTGAGAATTACATTGTGAGAAAATATTTTCGCGAAGACACCTAACAAATACATGAACTTCTTCTAGATAAGTATATTAGGTCTTTTACATTCAGTACAAGTGATCAATATCAATAGCAATGGCACAAATGCGTCAACCAGGTATGGGAGCAAACAATGCTAACCCATTTTTTCAACCAACTGTCGAATGGGGTCATGGATTATGTGATTGCTGTAGTGATATGACAGAATGTAAGTACCCATATCATCCAAATCTCTCCTCTGTTTTTCAAAAAGTACTCTTATTGATCGCGAATACATTTCTTGTGGAAGATGAAAGTTCGCAGTTTTCGATGCATAACGTTGTTCTATCATAGGCTTATGTGCTTGGTGCTGCGGATGTTGCTTTATGCAAGACTTGGGTAAAAAAATCAATGAAGATGCTTTATGCGGATGCTGTATTCCAAGTCGACTCGCTGTCTATCGTATGAAAGTCCGAACTACCCTTAAAATTCAAGTAAGATCGTATTTTCCTTGATGAAATGAACTCAATCGAGGTTTTGTAGGGAACTGCCATGGATGACTGTTGTAAAGCTACTTGGTGCGGTCTTTGCACTGCCGTTCAAATGAAACTTGAACTCAAAGATCGTAATTTAGCTTAAGATATGTTTATTCAAATCACAAACTGAATGTTTTTTTTCGACAAATTTGAATTATACTCCGACTGCTACAAATATCTTTTAACAGTTTGAAATAAATCTTCGAAATTTTATCATTCGACTTGAATAGTTAGCATAAAAAACATTGTATCGATTCATTTTCTAATGATGAAGAAGACTTTTTCATGTCGTAAGACTTCATAGACGAATATTTTTTCTTAGATAAGCTGATTAAAGTTCAATGTTGTTCGAATAGAAAATCATATTAGCGACAGTGTCTCATCAGCAAGTTTTTGTTACTTGTTCTTCATGACACACGTTCTCTCTCTTGACACAAAAGTAACACACACATGCACGTTTTCCAATAATAACAATAAAATAACGAAATTGTTTCGTTGATTTACTAATTTCCATCATTATAAGTTATTAAGAGCCAATGGAAGACATGCAATCATACAACAGTTGTTTCCAATCGTGAATTGAAATCGACGTTGATTGCATTGGTCCAGACGTAACGCCAACACGGTGTCTACATAGCACAGACGATTATTAAATCCTATATGGATAACAGAAGATTCAAATTAGACGTGTGATATTCGTGTTTGTTTGGTTGTTGTTGATGTTGAGATACGTTTTCGTATTTGTTCTCTTGTCGGTATTGATTTATTCACTGTCAATAACGAATAGGTAAAAATATTTTCCCCAGACGCACACAAATGCGTTAGACAATTGCACCGACTGTATAATAATAAAAATCAAACATCGCTTAGATATACTATAACGTTTTGTCTACTATTTATGTATAAGTGCGAGTAGATTTGATTGATAGATAGTCATTGAATGTGTCAGTATACTGTAATTCGGATGGCTTCTCACGGAACGGAAACTTCCTCCATAAGCTTTAACAAACATGACGACCTGTCAGAATCATCGATTAGTAAGATCAGATAAATGTTGATAGGATTTTATTTTTTATGAATCTTTATCAGAATTCATTAGACTTCGCAGCTGTTTATTCGGATAAAGCTCAACTATCTTTTAGTACTCATAGTGATTCGACTGTATCGAGTTGGTCTCAACGTCAGCGAAGGCGTCGTCGCGGGCGTCATCCACTAACACTTGATACGCTTCGTTGATACAAGAAAAAAAGATAAAACGTCAGAGTAGACCAAACGAAATTTTGACAGAAGAGAATCGAACACAAGCGCAAATAAACAATCCTACAGATGTAGAAAATTCTCAATAAGAAATGAACAATTTACCGAGTGAAGCAGAACTAAAACGAAATAATTATAATCAAAGGCAAACACGATTAATTTCACATATCATGGACAAAGATGTTCTATCGTTGTTATACAAATTATCCTCAAGTGACACACCTGCGTTTGACTTCCAATCTTCTGCAAATCCGACGAAAACAGACTCTTCTCGAATGATCACGTGTTCTTTTGATAAACTCTCTATTTTTCTTTCGAAAGTGAATTTTTTTACTTTTGTAAATAAAAATCTTACGTATTTTAAATAGAAAGAGAAAGAAATGTGTCTCTCACATTCTTGCCTGTTTGTACATTGAAAGTGTGTAAATTTACCAAGGATAATCTTTCTCTGTATCTTTTCACTATCGGAAGTCTTGAAATACATATTTCTTTTAGATTTAACATAAATTTCACTTACAAAATGCGTTTTCATTACGCTATAGGAGGTATGATGACGAAAAACAGAATAGTCATTGTCTCATCGGTTCGCACTTATCATATTCTAGTCATTTTTATACTTATTGCATCGTTTTATGTTTTTGTCAGTCATCGTCTACTCAACAGTATCTTTCAATATGTCGATGTCGGTCTGCAATCTACGATAGACTATTTAACGTATCTACATTTAAATATTCAACAGAACCTGAGTCCTTCGCCGATACAACTGAATTTTCATACAGATCATTATGAAACAGAAGATATTGACAACAGCTATAACATTTCGAATTATGAACAGCAATGTCCACAGCATCGATACACTATCCGAATTATTGAAAAGAATCCATTAGTAATTTATATCGAAAATTTTCTCACCGAATTCGAAATCCAACATATAATCGAACTAACGTTAGTGAGACACACGATAAAATCGCTTGTATATATCATTCTACGTACACATATATTTTAGAGAGCCAGTTTTTCGACCTTCAACCTTCTACGACGATGATGGTAAACCATCCTATGGACAATATCGCACATCGAGCACGACGACTATCAAACGGCATCGAACTCCTGTTATTAAATGTATTGAACAACGGTTCGCTCAGTTTCAAGGAAATATCGACATTGACCGTATCGAACCATTACAGGTTGTGAAATATACACATGAACAACAAGTGCGTCGTTTGTAAAGCTTTATGAATTTATGGTTTTTGTGATGATCTTCGCGTGTTTAGTTCAAAGCTCACTATGATTGGTTTTCGCAGGGAGATTTGACGGAGAACGGTGGTCAACGGATATCGACATTCTTTACATATCTTCGAGCAAATTGCACACTTGGTGAAACCGAATTCCTTGATATACCATTTAATCTGTCATTACACGAACGATTTTGTGATATCTTAATCTGTGATGCAAAATCGCTGGAATCAGACATACGATTTCGTCCCATTGTCAGTAATAGTGTCTTCTGGTTTAACGTTGACGAACAAGGAGAAGTTGACTATTTGACATATCACGCAGGCCGTCCACCAGGTGAAAACGGTCAGAAGATCGGATTGAACACATGGACACATGAACATATCTTTTCCCCGTCTTCAAAAAATGCATGAATACATCATGCTATGTCTCTCGTTGCACTTTAAATTGCTAATGCTCTATGTGTTTTTCGTTCGCAACGCTAAGTCGTCCTTTCTGATCCTTTCCTACGCATTTCTCCATTTCTCAAATGTATGTATCATTCTTTTGATCACAGCGGCTCTTTTTTTCGTCGTTTCATCTTCTTACCCAGTTCTTGTTACCGAATTGGTTTTGTTATATTCAGCAAAATAGAAGTACTCGCCATCATTATTCCGTTTGTTCACACAAAATCCAATAAAATTTTTCCATGGTGAGTTCCATTTGTCTACAATTATATTAAACGTTGATGGTAGTCTGGCTTTCTCCATGAAGAAGAATCTCATGTAAATAAGAAGATAACCGATCCAATTAATGAATCTTTCTTTAGAATCGATTACACGTACTGAACTATGTTTTATATTATAACTCTTGTCTATAATGAGCTTACAGTTTTCATCAACGAGATTGAATAATACTGTGTACCATGTAGCTTTGCAATAGATTCTACCAGACAGAGTACTGTTTTTCAATTGATATTGTGCAATTCAGCATGCTTCCAAAGTACATTATGATTCGCTAAAATCCCACATATATTGTATCACGCAAACGTAGGATTTGATAGTGTAACAGACCCATTCATATAGACACTACCTTCATCCTATTACTGAGTAGCGAGTAAAATATGAAAATCATCTTCGTACCATCAATCTTATTCAAATCTTTATTTTTTTCTTTCGAATAGAAACTAAATATTCTTCCAATTGTGCCAAAAATGATGAGTTCGGTTTGATCACATTACGTTTTGATTTGACATAGGCGAAAGCATCGTCAACACTGAGAAAATTAATGTCCGATGTTAATAAATATGCTATTACTATGCTAGCTGATCTGCTGACACCTTGATCGCAATGAATTAAAACAACTCCATCTTCATCATGAATACTTCTTCGTATTCGTTCAACAACCGAAGGAAGAATTTCTAGTAAATTCGATGATAAACTGTCCGAAATTTGCCAGTGTGCCGTCTGAATATTATCCATTCGCAGCTTTTCTGGTGGATAATCACTAAAACTGATCACAAGAGTAATTTTGAGTAACGAAAGAACTAGTTCATTTCGGCACATAGATGAACCGAGGTATAAATTCGAGTTTATGCAAGATGGCCATACTAGTTGGAGACATTCATTATAATGCACACTATCACTACATAAGTATGGATAATGGAATTGAAAGTTTTCAAAACCATCAATTAGAATAAGAATTTCTTTCAAAGATCTTGAATTTGATTTAAAATATTCCAATAAATTGATTAAAACATTCAATTCAGCTGGATTGGTTTGTTGACTTTTGTAGATCAGAACGGTTGATGGATGCTCACTCTTACCATATTCGCTTTCGATTTCTTGTTCGATGCTCTTGATTGAATTCTTCGAATGAGGATGCATATTATGAGCACGACAGATGTGACTTCTGATGTAGTTTTCAGCTGATCGAATATCATAAATTCGATGGTCCCAATATAATTTATTATAAAAATCCTCCGTTGAAATATCATTAACGCGTATATCACCACATGAATATGTTTTCGACATGAAAACTTATTCCAAAATCAACCGACTTTCTCGTAACAAATATAGATGGTGAACGTTTCTTTCACTACATGTGATTATATTGAGAAATTACAAGAAAGGACGACTAAAAAAGAAGGTTGATATTTTATTATATGTCCACGACATCTATTGACTACGCTTAACTCTGAAGTGGTGCTTACAGGAAATTATTATCTAGTATTAGAAATGAAAAAATCTGTTTATAAAAATACCAAACAAAAGGGATAGCATGATATAAAAATTATGATAAATGCTTATAATCGATTGCCTATATCTAATGTTACAAGGGCACAGCAATTTTGATCAGGTATAGTCAATACGATTTTATCCTTGAAAGATCTGTAAACTCTTCTGTAATACAACGGTTGTGGACTGCAATAACTTTCATAGGATAAATTATGAGGAAATGGATTGAATTGATAATCTAATAGTACAATAGGTGTTCGAAAAATAGTCCAAATAATATGTTCTGTACAAGGTAGAGTCATCAATGACCTCTCATATTTCCAAAATTCATCTACGGCATCTACCATTAACGAAGTCAGTGATAAACTAACTGTCACCATATCGTTTTCTTTTGTTAATTGTTGTGAAATATTGAAATATTTCGTCCATTCTTCTTCTAATTTTCTATTATCAGCAGCACGCTTGTTAACCGATCGAATATTGTCACACAGTCGACTTTTCATTAAAAAAATCAACACAACTCTTTGATTGATTTCAAAATTTATATAGACAAAATGACCTTCTCCATTAGATTTCTCACCATTTCTAAATACACGATAAAACATGACAATATTTCAATCATTTGTAAACTGATATTATAACAAATACTTACACTTTGGTGTTCACTCCCAGAATTATGATTATGTCCCCAATGTAAGTGGAAACTGCTGAAGTCGAAAGTTCTATTTAAATCAGCTCCATTCAAAGTTAACTGCGTATTTCCTGTCGTAGCTTGTATGGTATGACCGTTATTCCTCAGAATAAAATTCAGATTCTGAACATGCCCAGCACCAAAACTCAATAGCTCGAATGACTTGTACTCTGTGCATAATGTTTTAATATTTATCGGCGATTGACGTTGTCCTTGACGACTTGAATGTCGTTCGCTTCAAACAACAAGTCCAAGTTCATTATAATCACAGTTGCTATTCCTCCAACATGAACTAATCAACATGAAAGTAAAGATGGCTAATGGATAGATAGACATTTGCTCTATATTTTCAAAAAGATAAACTGTGTGAGAAAGGGAAAATCGTAACAGATGATGTATGCAACTATTCTCTACCTACTTCACATTGAAAAAAAAAGAAGGATAAAGTCTACCCGGCTTTATTATACTGCTGATAGATAAACTTTTGTTCTCTCTGTACTTTTTCATACCGCACATATTTGATCCTTTTCTCTAAAACATGTACTTACAGCTTTTATTTCTATAAATATATTTCAATTTTTATCTACAAAATATTAGACGAAGAAAGTTCTTTCAGTCAATAGCATCGTCATCACGTAAAAGAATATTTGAAGATTCCATTGTCATAATCTCATTAATGTCGTCGACGATCTGTTCAGTCCTAGATTCCAATGAGGTTTGACTATCAGAGGTATGTACGTGCTCTTCCTCAATCGACGATAAGGGTTCATTTGGGATCGTAACATTATTTTCGATATTGAAATTAACAACTGTATGATGTTTACGAGCATGAGTATAATTTTCCATTTGATTTTCTTTAGCAATTTTATCTAGAAGACCGGAAAACGGTGTAGCCACGACTGAAGTCAAGTTAACAGATATATCTCGAACAGCACGAAACTGTCCACAATTATTCAAATGTTCATTCTCTAATCGAAAGTAGTTCCACAGAAATCTTCTAAACAATTCAATGATGCCAAAACCAAAACCAATCATGTCGGAATATTCACCCATTTCTGTATCGAAATAAACAAATATATTGATGATCCAAACGTAACGAAAAATAATATTTTCGATGATAACAATATAGTATACGTATTTCGATGGATAGACGATTTGTTCACGTAGAAACTTATTTTCACCAGCATTTTTATCGAAAAAGCCCCAATCCATTTTCAAATCCCATATTAATTTATACGTTGCACCGAATAAAGCGGATATTGCCCAAAGATATAAGTATGGATTGGATGTTTTATCATGCTTGTATGAAGCATTCGTTGCACGACGAATGACATTAGTTATGGAAACAAGAAATCCACTGGCATACTTTCCAGCATTCGCTAAATGGGGAAATTTTTGTTTCGTATCATGATAACGTCGCAGACATTGAGCAAAACGAAACCACGACGGAAGAATAATCAAAACTGCTTGAATAAAAAACTGTGACCAACCAGTACACAATGCGCCACGATGAACAATTGTCTTATTCCAATTGGCATCGTGTATATAAAAACAGAGGAAATACTCGATATCGAAAAAGATCAATTCTAACGATATCAATTGATCGCCTAACCAAAAACTAGCGAAATCCACATGATAAAATGGAGCACAAATAACTTGAAATAATTTCCTCAACAGCCAAAATCGAGCTTTATGATAACAAGTTCGAGTAGGATTGAGAAAGAAAATCAGCAAAAATACAAGACAGAGTAATGGTTGGATAAATGGTTGATATTCATAGTAAGATGTAATGAAGAATATAGTGAAACTAAAAAACCAGCAGGACATCAGGAATGTTCCAATTTCTAACAGTTTTTGGTAGGTTATATGATTTCGAGGATCAAATTCGAATATCAAAACGTGATTCACGCCGAAATGACCCCAGCCGTAAATATTCAATCCAACAAAACAAATATGAAGAATGATTAAAAATAGCGGACGGTAGAGATGAAGAGCAGCTCGCCACGAAGTGTCTTTTCCTGTGATAGTTTTGCGCAACGCGAACGCAAGAATTAGCAATACTGGACAAAGAAAACAAAGCATACCTAAAAAGATTCAGAGATCTCATCTAAGTTCTAGAAAGAAATCGAGATTTAATCTAACCAATAAATACTCCGAGACGAAAAGTAACAATTCGCGGCTGTTTTTCTTCAAGCGGTGGAACACGTAGACGCTGCATTGCTTTTGCTCGATTTCCATGTTCTAGTTTTTCAATGAACATCGTTTCCACTTCTTCAATTAACTGATCAACACCTTTCGATTGATGAAATAACGAACAATCAATATGACTCAGTCTAGAGTTGTGATATTTTTATTCAAGAAAATATGCAGGTTTTGATTTACCTCCATTGCTCTCCACGATTTGTTTGAAGTAGTTTATCATGCTTTTTCAAAATCTTTCGGAATCCTTGAAAATTCAACCCTTGATACTTTTTTAATAGAATTAACATCAAATAAAATTCACTGAGAGCTAATTTAAGATCGCTGATTTTTAAGTGTAACGTTCGTTCATGTTGTTTCTTTTTTCTTGTTGAAGTCGCGGATTTGATACTTGTTCGACTGGCGCTTGCGCTCGAAGAACCATTTTCTTGAAGAGGAAAGATCTTCGAAGAACCTGAATGTGGATGCCGATGGTGTTCTTCGGTATATTTCACTTCTTTCTTCAAAGGTTCAAACCGACGCAACGCTCTAATATAATATAGAATAATATAAAAATAAAACATTCTGTTACAAAAACACATACTCGGCTAGCTTTTCCGCAAAGAATGTATTGATTTTCGACGCTTCTCTGCTACAATACTGAGAAAGAAAGTGCACATGTAATGTAAAAGTTTAACATATGCACCTTGAAAAATTCTTCATCAGCTTGAAGAAAATATAACTGTCGTGCTAAAAGATTATCCGGACCCGAGAGATGTTGTGCACTGGCCACGAAGCCCGCTAACATTTCTTTCATTTGATCGTATTCAATGTACTGCGAATACCATTCTGGTGTTAAATGCGTCCATAAATGTTCGCCAAACTTCATTTCAGTGTATTTTTAGGTTATTTTTTCAGTAATTTTCTCCTAATCGTTTATACACGCAATTATATATATATATATACATACGTCGTGGCTCTGATGACGTCGTATGAATGTCGTAAAGAGAGCACTTTGGTCTATATCTCGTTATATCATAAAAACATAAAGTTGAATACATGTGCACACATCTATAAAAGAACATTTTATTATTTATGAGGACCTCTAAAATAAGATTTGATGTAGGTGGAGAGTTATTGCGAACGAAGGACAATCTATTTTCGTTGAGAAATAGTATATATTCAGTATGCGAGTGCTTTCTTTAAAATTTACTGTCAATATAGCGATTTAAACTAGTTTTTAACTCTACTTTGATAAAAATCGATTTGAAGCATTATAAAAACTTTAAAAACAAGGAATCAAACTAATTCTACATGTTTCGAGAGAATCTTAACCATTCGCAGTTTATATGGATGTTGCAACAAAGCACGAGATTCTCTTACAAATCTGCTGATTAGTACATTCAAGTAA
The DNA here is from genome assembly GCA_905250025.1 of Adineta ricciae. NCBI lineage: Eukaryota > Metazoa > Rotifera > Eurotatoria > Adinetida > Adinetidae > Adineta > Adineta ricciae. The sequence goes on from CAJNOJ010000273.1 coordinate 127,345, forward strand.
CTCTTTATTGATGACTATGCTTAGAATTAATCAATAGTAATTATTTTTTTTAAGAAAAATTTTAAAAAAGCAAGTATGATCTGGCATGTATAATTAAGCATCGACTGTGAAAAGCGTCTGATAAATTAATGTAAGATGATTGTTTTCAACAAATGTTGCCATAGGAAATTTGCGACGTTCGGGAATGGTATCAAACTTTCTATCTTGTTTCACTTGTTCATCGGATTGGTATATCAAAAACATATAGCGATGTCTTCCTGTTCCAGCCCGTGGCCCAGGACCTGTATAAGCACCTGAAACATGTTCTTTCATTGGAATATCAATTAAATAACAAAAAATTATGAGCGGACTATTCTTTTGCTGATGTTTACTTACAAATCGGTTGTCCATCTTTGCCGTCATTTGCCTTAAAATTAGCCAAAATCCAATGTATGAAAGGACCTGTTATTGGATTTTCACCGGATGGCGCATCAGGATCAATCATCACCTTCAAACAATAGAATTCTCATTTAGAAATTGCTTAAGAGCAGTAAACTAACCAACGTTAGGTATTTCTTATTATCAAGATGTTGTTTAATATTAATAGTAGGTTGCTGTTGTGTTTGTTCTTTTGTTAACTGATTTTTCCCATTGATGTTTTCGTTTTCATAACTAATTTCACATGATTCACTACCATTCATTTGATTTCTATTCAACAGGCTTATCAAGTATCCAACATCGGAACTTATTTCTTCGCTCATTTTCGCCAGTTTTATCTCGTAAAAAGTTCTGCTCACATTCGTTAGATGTCTGATAACACACAAGCCGAAGATTGTTTATCACTAATATATAACAACGTGTCTTGTCCAAGTAAAGAGACGAAATTGTCGTTATAGAATTATATCAGATAAACGAAATCAAGTTTTATTCGATCAAAAAAATTACATAAAACTAAATGATAAATTTTGTAAAATAATCGTTTGCTTTTAAGAATTCGAAGATTAGAAAATGAAGATCAATGAATTGGCCGTACGTTCTTATCCACGATGAATCTTCTTGTTGCTATGGTCTCTTGCTGCTACACCAAGAAAGAAAAGTGTATCTGGATACTTGTCAGTTAACACCTGTAGATCATATTTATTTCTCCAAAACAATGACGAGACACGTTTTCGGAATTTGGCTAAAACAGTTCCTAGTGGTTCTTCGATAAATTGTGTGTTCAACGATGCTACTGTTCCTTCCATCAGAATTCGATTATCATTCCATATAATTGTAAATTTATTTCCGACTAATTTAAAGTTTTGTTCAATGGTTCCATTACTCCATTCATTGCGTTTTTCATTTACAAGAATGCTAACTGTTGCTTTATACATAGCTGCTGTAAACTTTGCTTTCAATCGTGCGAGAAGTGTTTTTGATGGCAATGAATATATTCGAACATCATGGGTGGCACCGAATTTGGATTCCATACGATATTGACGAATTTTACCGGTAGAGTCATAAACAGAGAATTCTCCGCCTTTGAGACCACTGAGGAAATCCTTTTTGATTAAATATGTTCGATTAGTACCGATAGAATAGACGAGAGTGAAAATGTTTAACAAGAGTAGAACAAATGAAATTAATTTTACTTTCAACATGATTCCCTTTTTAGAGAAAAAGAATCTATTGTGTTTGAGGTTTGCCGTTCTTTCGTATTTATAGCCTCGATAGTCGAACTAAGACTTGAGAACCTTCGGCATTCTTATCTTAATTACGAACATACGAAATGATAGATATATATGTATCATATTTCATGTTATGATTAATTCTCATCGTACTATATTGGGATGCATAGAGATCACCTTGAAGTTATCTACGTTTGTACTGTCGAGTTTGAAAGTTAAATGAGTTCTAATTATCATTCTACATGAATGTGACTATCTTGAAAAGGAGTGAAACGGTGGGGAAATCTAATTATAATCAAAACTGGTTCCTAGACAGCTTGTTTCACATTATTGCGTCTAAAGCATTAGAAAAAGTAATCACTGTTCCGTATTGGATTCCCAGGTCAGTACGGTTGGGTCTGTTCCAGCCGGTTAATTTTATTTTCCGATCGTTTCGTGCGAACTCTGAGCTGGAACGATCGACCTGGACTGTTATCAAGTGTTATTGTCGAATGTAAGAACATGAATGGTGTGTATAAGAAACAAGTTTCGGGTGGAATATTAAATTAGAGATAAGGAAAGCTATCCGATCCTTAATAATAGTTGTACTATGTGGCAAAATATTACGACAGAAAATGACACAGTAAAAAGCTACGAAGGATGATCGTTTTTGTCGAGGAACATGCGTCGATGATCTGTATATCAATGAAGGCGCTGATGTTAAGATAGCAGTACAGTGGATCAACGATGTTCCGATATCATCATTTAAATATCAGGATGTTTTTGCTGTTTCTAGTATGCGATTTGTGTGGAAATATTCTCAAAGAAAAGTTTTTAATTACTGATAGAATAGTCGTGTTTGTGCGAGCACAAAGTATTCATTTACTAAAAATGAGCCGAATGAATAGTGTCAGAACTGAATCAATCTATTATATACCTCCTCTTTTTTAAATATTGCATTACTTTCTTATTATAGATCTTAAAAGTATGAGTTTGTGGTAAAGAACGACATATCTCTGTTTTTTTAGAACCAAACCAGTGCATATAGATTGAAGTGATATGTGTTTAAGTTATCAGATATTGAGAACCATTTAGATCTTCGAACAAAATACAAAAAATTGTATTCATCTTCACTCGTTATATTTTGCTATTTTTATGAAATATAAATAACACTGGTCTTGAGGGCGACTCACTTGAGCCCATACTGTATTATCAATTCAACAGAGAATATTTTTTATGCATGTTTCCTAGTAAAAATTAGAAATTTACATCTGAGACCGACTTCTCGAATATTATCTTCATTCATCTCACAGTTACACAAACATGAATTTGACGGATTCTTGTTATGCACTTTAGTTATCGAATCTGCTTAAAAATTAGGCATCTATAAGTTTGCAGACGACTTTTTTAATTTAAATCTGAACGTAGAAAATGTCATGGAAGGGTTTATCACGATTGTCAATTGGAATTCGAAGTTGTTTGAACAAAAATTCGGTTTGCGTGAAAAGTGTTCATTCGGATGAAAAACTGTTTGGCCTGTTGTCGATATGTTGATGATGATATGTAGTAAATAAAAAAAGAAAAAGAATGAGAGAAATAATAGAGTATACTAACAATATTGGTAATAACTGCTTCAATATCCTTCCGATATGCCGGCTTAAATCCATAGGATGTTACAGCTAGATACATGGAGAAAAAACCGTACGGAATTGTTTGAATTATTATGAATATTGTTTGAACAAGAATCATTGATGTTAAGTTTCTCTGTGCTCTCTCACGACGATGATTAATTCGTAACAAACTGACATTTTTATAGATTAATATACCAATGACGATGATGAATACAATTGGAATTATAGCAGCAATGATGGGTTGATGAAAGTAGGAAAAATACTTATTGAATTCATATTGAGCATAAACATTACAAATATATGTCTGATTGTCACTGCTAACATGTTGTGCTAGAACATAAAATGGTATGTGATACACAAGCCAGAAGAGAATAATACATAATATCGCCACTTTTGTCCTATTGAAGTGACTTAAACGGCGATATTTTTGTTTTTGACATGATAAAAATAATTGATCACACCAAGCATAGCAAATACAAGTCAATGAGATTAAAGAACTTGTCTGGCCTATGTACGTTCTTGTCTTACACCAAATTAAATTTGTGCGGGTNCGGCGATATTTTTGTTTTTGACATGATAAAAATAATTGATCACACCAAGCATAGCAAATACAAGTCAATGAGATTAAAGAACTTGTCTGGCCTATGTACGTTCTTGTCTTACACCAAATTAAATTTGTGCGGGTTGGATCGATACCAAATCCAACAGCAAGTACACGTGTTAGCAATCCATCGAGTAAATAGATTAAACTGAAACACGAAGATGTGAATAATAGAACGATTGAAGGATTATTGATATCACTTTTAAGAAATGTGAATATGTTGAATATATTACCAAAGAAGCCACATACGAAGAAGAAAAGTCCGACAGATATGACAAATGGGACTGTAATCGCTGTATGAAGAGACATGTTCCACCTTTTGAGCTTTACTCGAAGTATGCATTGCGCTTTTATACAAAGCCAGTAAGCTTAAGCTCTTAAGTGGCTTTAATTAATAAGAAATAATTAATTTCAGTGTTCGTCGAAATATTCCAAAGCAGGAATTCTACTTAACTAAGCAGATTCACATTGAAACGCACACGAGTCTTCACCCACATCGGAAGTACGAAGAAGAAACTTTTCTCTAGTTCATTGTTTCCATTCAGTCGTTGAGCGTGCTGTTCATATTCGTGGAAGAGTACCAATTGGTACGAATGCATTTTTTGACAAAAACGTCATCAAATTTTGAACCGCATGAAATCGACTATTCGTACCACCCATGGTGAGCACATGACAACATGGCCGGATGTTAGCAAAGGAAATTGATTTTTTGCCGTTTCGAGGTGAGATTGCGAAAGTGACGGATGTTCGGAAGTTTTTATTGATTTTATCACGGATTTCCTGAAGTTTTTCTAAGCTTGTGGACGATCATAAAAGAAGAGCCCAACGAAGTTCGATGGATTAAGGAATTTACATCTAGACAAATAGCAGTACTTGCATTCACTCAAGTAGAAAAAAAACTCATCTGAATCTGTCGCTGTAGAATTGAAGTGTGTGAATAGCATCATCTTGTAAGCTCATATTTCCAGCATAGTGAAAAGAAACGTCATTTTCCTATTGAAGTACAAACATTCGTGGAGGTATGAAAACAAGATGATCTTTTTGTGATGTACGATGAACAATGGTATAGTCATCATTAGTTTAATTATATTGAGAAATCTTCTTTTTATGAAATCGAGTCGAGGCTTCATCATGCCAAGTGTTTACTAACAGTCATGCGACATAAATACGACACGCTATTTTATTGAGCAATCTCTTAGGATTCACTTTCATAGGAAAAAAACTTTTAGTTGAACACACCTATGAGAAACCTGTTATGTAGATATGAATATATTAGTACTTTTTATAAAGGTATTCTTGTATTCAGTCTTACATTTCTAAGTTATTTTATTCATTTAATGAAGTGCTCAAACTGTGATAATCAGAAAGTTTTAATAAAAGATTGCTTTATGACTCTAAAGAACATCTTCTGGTTTGTTCGAAGTGAACCCAAAAAATAAATTGTGAAAGAGAAAACCAAGAGAAGAGATGTTTACGCGAAACTATATAAAAACATAATTTTCAGGCAACGTATTTCTACTTTAGTTAACATAAAACAAAATGTCGTCGTCAACATCACCTATAATTTTATTCTATCAAACGACTACAAAAGATGTTTATATCTATTTCGGGTCAACATTACTGATTACAGGTATCATTGGTGAACTATTGAACTTGATTATATTTCAAACGTTGCGAGTGTTTCGAGAAAGCCCAGGTGTATTTTATTTACGAATTATGTCGTTATCAAACATTGGGCAAATCCTCGTAGCCGTTTTATTCCGAACTCTCAACTATGGATTTCAAATAAACCTATTACGCTCATCATGGATCTGTAAAATGCGAGAATTTTTAGTACACTTCTGTGCTCTAGTCTCCTTGACCAGTATCTGCTTGGCGACAGTTGATCAATACTTATCCTTAACCCGACCGAATCTAAGCCAAATGAAATATTCCTATCGACATGGAGTGATCATGATTGTTCTTTGGTTGCTTCACAA